>CAVNYN010213733.1:0-47252 GCA_963692815.1 Nyctanthes arbor-tristis | reverse complement strand
TTCAAAGAATCATACCGCGGATAATTACGTGCCTTGTACTACCAACAGTGGGAAAACTTATGTTACTCTGTAAATGATTTCGTTGAACTCATCTGACCATTAAAAAACTACATGGGGCCATTTACTTGTCCATTAAGGAAAGAACGGGCAATATCTCTTTTAAGGAATCATTCCGTAGATGGTTATGTGTCTTGTCCTTCAAAAATACTAGAAAAATATCTAAGCCTGAGAATCATATTTTTACTCATCTGACCATTAGAAAACTACGAGGGACTATTTACTTGTCTATTAATTAAAACAGGGCAATATTTCTTTCAAATAATCATTCCGTGGATAGGTGTCTTGTACTTCAAATAGCAAGAAAAGCTTTCGAACTCCACAAATCATTTCGTTGAATAAACATTAGAAAACTACTTGGGGTTATTTATTTGTCTATTAAAGATAGAAAAGGCCATGTATCTTTTAACGAATCATTTTATAATTAGTTACGTGTCTTCTACTTTAAATTGCAAGAAAACCTACCTAAGTATGTGGATCATTCTTTTGTACTCCTCTAACCATTAAAAAACTATACGAAGCTACTTACTTGTCCTTTAAAGATAGAACTGAGCAATACCTCTTTTAAGAAATCATTACGTAGATAATTATGCGTCTTGTACATATTCAGTTTTTAAAATACACGTGTATGTTATCATAATTAAAAATAGTTGCATTTAATTAAAAAGTCTCATATAAAAATTGAAAATCTACATTAAAAAGTTACATTTAATTAAAAAGCCACATATAAAATACACATTTGTGTTATTATTTAGTTAAAAAGTCACGATTAGAAATAATCATGTTTAATTAAAAAGTCAAATGTAAAAATCACAGTTTGTGTAACTATTGAATTAAAAAGTTATATATAAAAATGATATTTTGTGTAACTATTGAATTAAAAAGTCACATAATAAAATCAAAAATCTACATGAAAAAGTTACATTTAATTAAAAAGTCATATTTTGTGTAACTATTAAATTAAAAAGTTGCATATAAAATTGAAAGCCACGTATAAAATATGCATTTCTATGTTACTATTGAGTTAAAAGTCAAAATTAGAAGTAGTCACGTTTAATTAAAAAATCACATATAAAAATCACAGTTTCTAGGACTATTGAATTAAAAAGTAACATATAAAAATCACATTTTGTGTAATTATTGAATCAAGTCACATAAAAACTGAAAATCCACTTTAAAAAGTCACACATAGAAAACATCACATTAAATAAAAAAAGTCACATATAAAATACATATTTGTGTTACTATTAAGTTAAAAAGTCACACAATTAGAAATAGTTGCGTTTAATTAAAAAGTCATAAATAAAAATCACATTTTGTGTAACTATTGAATTAAAAAGTCACATATGAAAATTGAAAATCTACATTAAAAGTTACATTTAATTAAAAAGTCATGTATAAAATACACATTTGTGTTATTATTGAGTTAAAAAGTCATAATTAGAAATAGTCATGTTTAACTAAAAAGTCACATATAGAAATCACATTGTTTGTAACTGTTGAATTAAAAAGCGACATTTGAAAAATAACATTTAATTAAAATTTTGATTTGAAAAATGTCACGCATATAGAAATTTAAAATCTACATTTAATTAAGAAATTGCATTTGAAAAAAGTCACATATTTTGTGATACAAGAAATAGATGGAAGTGTGCACGAAGATATTATTATTATTATTATTATTATTATTATTATTATTATTATTATTATTATTATTATTATTATTATTAGAGATTGGGCTGGGCAACCAAGAAGGTCATACATCACATTTCACCGTAATTTTTTTTGGTAATTTTGGTTGCGAAATTTTTCAACGTATTTTTCAAAATTAAAAACAATAGGCCGTGTTTTCTATAATTATTCTAAATTAAAAAGTCACATTTAATAATAATAATAGTAATAACAATAAATAAATTAATAATAGGGCCCCTTATATAACTTATGCCCAAAAAGTGGCAGTGGAAAGGCAAATGGGTCTGCCATAAAAAAAATGTTTATCAATTTGGGCGCATGATTTCTGGGGATTTCAGCCCTATTTTTACGGTTCTTTCCAAAGGAAAAATTTTGGCCGTGTTTTTCTAATTCTTTTTTATTTTGACGCTACTTATGCAAGTTCTCTTTGAAAAATAAGTCCATTTTAATTAAAGGAGTTAATTACCGTATTTTTATCCTCGATTTTCTATGTGTAACTTTTTAATTAAATATAACATTTTCCATATGTGATTTTTTACCTGTTACTTTTCAATTAGATGCAATTTTTTCTATATAAAATTTTTTATATGTGACTATATTTGACTTTTTAATTAAAATATGACTTTTCTATCTGTAACTTGTTAATTAAATAGTGACATAAAATGTGACTTTTTAATTCAATATTGACACAAAATCTGACTTTTCTATATGTTGTACAGGTGTGCAGATATCATTTTTTATTAATTAACGATAATTGAAATGCAGGTACCATTAGTTACTTACATTTACAGAACCAGTTCACCGTATCTGGGGGTGTGGCTATCTTTTAGCCTATTTTCCTAATTTGAATCTATTTGCCAGGTAGTTTCCTAATTACCCCAAATTCGTCTTACGGGAATATAAAAAATTGGACTGAAACCGTATCTTGAAATGAAATCCAATTAATTATCAACTCGCATTATCTTTAAAATAAAATAGATGAGCGATGCAAATTTCTTTAAAACCTTTATCGTGACCAATATCAAAATAATGGATTATGTTGGTAATGATACACTAAAAGTCTTTAAAATAATAATTTTCATTTATGAATATTCTAGTCGTTACAGGTTAGATGAGTACAACATAATGATTCTCGGCCCCAGATAGTTTTGGTTAGTTAGTTGAAGAACAAGACACGTAACTATCAAAGAAATAATTCCTTAAAAGAGATATTGCCTCGTTCTATATTTAAAGGACAAGTAAATAGTCTCATGTCATTTCTAATGGATACATGAGTACAACGGAATGATTCACAGAGTTAGATAGGTTTTCTCACAATTTGAAGTACAAGACTCGTAACTATCCACGAAATTATTCCTTGAAAGATATATGATCACACTCTTTCCCTAAAGGACAAGTAAATGGCCTGTCCAGTTTTCTAACGGTTAGCTAATTACAACGGAATGATTCATGGAGTTAGATAGATTTTCTCACTATATGAAGTAAAAGAATCGTAACTATCTATTGAATGATTCTTTAAAAGAGATATGACCCCATTCTTTCCTCAATGGACAAGTAAATAGCCACATATAGCTTTCTAATGGTTAGATAAGTTCAACGAAATGATTCATGGCCTTAGATAGTTTTTCTAGCAATTTGAAGTACAAGACGCATAACTATCCATGGAATGATTACCTAAAAAGAGATATTGTCACGTTCTATCTTTAAAGAACAAGTAAATAGCTTTTTGCAGTTTTCTAAAGATTAGACGAGTACAATGGAATGATTCACGACTTAGATAGTTTTTCTAGCTATTTGAAGTTACTAGATGCGTAAAACTATCCACATAATGATTTCCAAAAAGAGATATTGCCCCGTTCTATCTTTAAAGAACAGGTAAATAGCCTCATGTAGTTTTCTAATAATTAGATGAGAACAATGAAATGATTCACTATCTTAGATAGTTTTTCTAACTATTTGAAGTACAAGACATGTAATAATCCACGGAATGATTCCTAATAAGAGATATTGCTTCGTTCTACTTTAAAGGACAAGTAGTTTTCTAATGGTTAGAGTACAAAAGAATGAAGTGCGTACTTAGGTAGGCTTTCTCACAATTTAAAGTGCAAGACTCGTATAGTTTTAAGATACATGGCCTGTTCTATCTTTAGTGGACAAGTAAATAACCCCGCATAGTTTTCTAATAGTTATTCAACAGAATGATTTGTGGAGTACAACGGAATAATTCGCGGCCGTATATAGTTTTTATAGCTATTTGTAGTACAAGACGTATAACTATCCACAGAATGATTCTTTAAAATAGATATTTCCCCGTTCTGCCTTTAAAGGACAAGTAAATAGAGTCGTGTAATTTTCTAATGGTTAGATGAGTACAACAGAATGATTCGCAGCCTTATATAGTTTTTGTAGCTATTTGAAGTAAAGGACGTATAACTATCCTTGGAATGATTCCTTAAAAGAGATATTGACCCATTCTATCTTTAAAGGACAAGCAAATAGCCTCGTGTATTAGCTATTTGAAGTACAAGAGGCACCACTATCTATAGAATGATTCTTTAAAAGAGATATTGCCCCGTTCTATCTTTAAAGGATAAGTGAATAGCCTCGTATGGTTTTCTAATGGTTAGGCGAGCACAATGGAATGATTCATGGATTTAGATAGATTTTCTCTCTATTTAAAGTACAAGAATCACAACAATATACATGGCCTCTTCTATCTCTAGTGGAGAAGCAAATAGCCCCGCATAGCTTTCCAATGGTTATTCAACAGAATGATTCATTAAGTAGATAGCTTTTCTCGCTATTTGAAGTACAAAGATGTGTAACTATCAACAGAGTAATTCCTTAAAAAAGATATAGCCCCATTCTTCCCTTAATGAGATCGGTAAATAGTCCCCGTGTAGTTTTCTAATAATTATATAGCCCTATTACAACAGAATGAATCTTGGCCTTAGATAGTTTTTCTAGCTATTTGAGTTACAAGACGCATAATTATCCATGGAATAATTTCTTAAAATAGTTATTGCCCCATTCTTTCCTTAATAGAAAAGTAAATAACTCCACATAGTTTTCTTATGGTTTGGTGAGTACAATAGAACAACTCTTGGCCTCAGATTTAGCTAGTTGAAGTAAAAGATGCGTATCTATCCATGCAATGATTTTTTGAAAGAGATATTGCTCCGGTCTACAATTAAAGGACAAGGAAATAATCTCGTGTGGTTTCTAATGGTTAGATAAGTACAACAGAATGATTCATAGAGTTAGATAAGTTTTCTCCCAATTTGAAGTATACGACTCGTAACTATCCATGGAATGATTCCTTAAAAGATATATGGCCCCATTCTTTCCTTAATCGACAAGTAAATGGCCCCGCATAGTTCTAATGGTTAGATGATTTCAACAGAATGATTCGCGTACTTAGATAGGTTTTCTCACTATTTAAAGAACAAGACTCGTAACTAATCATAAAATGATTCATTAAAATATATATGGCAAGTTCTATATTTAACAGACAAGTAAATAGCCCGTCTAATGGTTATTCAACGGAATGATTCATGAAGTTAGAAAGCTTTTCTTACCATTTGAAGTGCAAGACGCGTAACTATCTAGGGAATGATTCTTTAAAAGAGATATGAGCCCATTCTTTCCATGATGGACAAGTCAATAGGCCCCGTGTAGTATTTCAATGGTTGGATGAGTACAACCAAATGATTCACGGCCTTAGATAGTTTTTCCAGCTATTTAAAGTACAAGACTCGTACCTGTCTACAGAATGATTCCTTAATAAGAGTTATTGTCGTGTTCTATCTTTAAAGGACAAGTAAATAGCCTTGCATAGTTTTCTAATGGTCAGACAAGTACAAGGGAATGATTCAAGGATTTAGATAGATTTTCTCGCTATTTGAAGTACAAAACTTGCAATTAGTCATAAAATGATTCGTTAAAAGACAAGTAAATAGTCTCATGTAGTTTTAAATGGCAGACGTGTGCTCTTCCGATCTATTCACAGAGTTAGATAGGTTTTCCCACAATTTGAAGTGCAGGACTCGTAAAACATCTATGGAATGATTACTTAAATAATATACAGTCCCATTCTTTCATTAATGGACAAGTAAATGGCCCTGTACAATTTTCTAATGGTAAGATGATTTCAACAGAATGATTCACGGAGTTGTATAGGTTTTCTCACTATATGAAGTACAAGACCCATAACTATCTACTGAGTAATTCAATAAACGAGCTATGGGCCAGTTCTTTCCTTAATGGGCAAGTAAATAGCCCCACGTATTTTTCTAACGGCTACATAAGACAGCGGAATGATTCATGGTGTTATATAGTGTTTCTAGCTATTTAAAGTACAAGACGCGTAACTATCCATGGAATGATTCCATTGATAAGGCTAACCATTAAAAAACCACATAAGGCTATTTACTTATCCTTTAAATATAGAACCTGGAAATATATCTTTTTAAGGAATCATTCCATTGATAGTTGCTTGTGTTGTACTTCAAATAGCTAGGAAAACTATCCAAGCCCAAGAATTGTTCCATTGCACTCATCTAACTATTAGAAAATTACATAAGGCCATATCTCTTTTAAAGAATCATTCCATGGATAAATTGAGTGTCGTGCACTTTAAATAGCGAGAAAAGCTTTCTAACTCCATGAATTATTCCATTGGCTAACCATGAATTATTCCATTGATTAACCACTAGAAAACTACACGGTGCTATTTACTTGTCTATCAAAGATAGATCGGGCCATGTATCGTTTAACGAATCATTTTATAACTAGTTACGAGTCTTGTACATTAAATAGATCTGTGAATCATTTCGTTGTGTCTAACTATTGAAAAACTACACAAGGCTCTTTACTTGTCCTTTACATATAGAACGAGGTAGTATCTCTTTAAAGGAACTGTTCCTTGGATAGTTACATGTATTGTACTTTAAATAGCTAGCAAAACTATCTTACTCTATGAATCATTCTGTTGAACTCATCTAACTTTAGAAAACTACATGGTGCCATTTACTTGTCCATTAAGTTAAGAATGGGGCCATATCTGTTTTAAGGAATCATTCCACTTTAGCTTCGAATCTTGTACTTCTAATAGGGGAAAACTTGTCTAAGTCCGTGAATCATTTCGTTGTATCCATCTAACTATGAGAAAACTACACGAGGCTATTTCCTTTAAAAATAGAATGGGGCAATATCCCTTTTAAGAAATGATTCTTTGGCTAGTTACGCAGTTTGTACTTCAACTAGCTAGAAAAACTATCAACGGCTAAGAATCGTTCCATTGTACTCATCTAAGTATTAGAAAATTATATAGGGCTATTTACTTGTCCATTAAGGAAAGAACGAGGCTATATATCTTTTAAAGATCATGCCATGGATTGTTACACGTCTTGCACTTCAAATAGTGAGAAAAGCTTTCTAACTCCATAAATTGTTCCGTTGATTAACTGATAGAAAACTAGTCTGGCTATTTACTTGTCCATTAAAGATAGATCGGGCCATATAGTTACGAGTCTTGTACATTAAATAGCGAAAAAACCAATCTAAGTCCGTGAATCATTCCGTTGTATTGTCCGACCATTGGAAAACTACACAAGGCTCTTTACTTATCCTTTAAACATAGAACGCCTCGATATCGCTTTCAAGGAATCATTACGTGGATTGTTACTCGTCTTGTACTTAAAATAGCTAGAAAAACTATAACACCCCAAGTCTAGCAATACTAAACTTAGAAATGTTAACCCTTATTTAACTTTAAAAATGCGGAATAATAGATATTTTTCGTTTGTTTGAAACACTCTATAAAAATTTCGGCAGAATCTCCCCTATAAATGAGACAGCCCACCTATAGGAGAAACTCAAACAACAACATAAATTCAACAAACAATGACCAACAACTATTAGATCCTTTGTTAGCCCATTCCCAACTCTTTCACAATTAAACATAAAGGAAATTCAAGTTTAAAATGATTAACAAGTAACCTCTCAAAAACACGTGGAGTATATCAAACTCCACTAAAAGTGGGATAATTGATAAGAGAACAAAATAATTCAATTCAAAGTTTAAAACAAGTCTTTCTATAGCTAGACAAGCTAGAAATAGTATTATCTTGTGACTGAGTCCGCTACCAAGTGAACCTCCTATGCCATCTAACTCTCATTACCTGTAAGGTAGGGAAAATAGGGGTGAGCTTACGCCCAGTAAATAAACTCCATGCACACGATATATGCTCATGATATACAGTGCATTAACTTTCAAAAAGTACGTATCCCGTTATACTTAAACATTTAAGAATCGTTCTTTTTCTTGGAAAACTTTCAATTTCCATTCTAGAAACTTCATTTTTATCTCGAGCTCACTTGATGTATCATCTAACCAATCAAAATGCAGTGGGCCAGTCTTATTTGGAACCAGATTCAATTCTACCGGTAGTACCACCAAAGCGGTAAACATTTTATTCAATACCGCCGAAGCAGTAATATTACTTTTAACACCACCGAAGTGGCAACATTTGTTCAATGCCGACCAAGGCGACAAGGTCGGGTACGCTGGTCCCCCGCGCCCCATTTCCCACTCACATTCTTTCATGATATAGAGATACATCCATTCCTTTTCTTTTTCAAAACTTTGGGATACATAATTTTATAAATACTTTCAACCTTCATAGTAAAACATTCATCTTTGAAATCATGACCATGCATGTTACATGATGAAATGACATGACATGAATAGGCATATATCCAACAATGTATGCATCATTCCATAACTTTCACATTTAACAATTAATCATTCATCAACAAGCTAATAATATAGCACATTACCTATACATCATCCGTCAACATATAATGGACTCAAGGGTGGAGTTTACAGACCTCAAGTCTTTAAGATATTTACTTTTAGCGAGTGGAAGGCCTTTAACTGCTTTCAAGATCAATGTGCCATGAGTCCTAGTATAATCATTTAATACGTGAGACACAAAGTTCTCATATCATTCATTTGACTTAAAAAAATTCATGTGATGATTACATCTTAGCTTACTTTCAAGCAACTAACATTTAGCTATCATAAGCAAATACTATTGTCATGCCTTAATTAACAATTTCACATACTTGTTTACAATCTCATACTTTAATTGCACATGCCAAATTGTTCTTAAATTTAAGCTATTGTTGAGACACAACTACTTTTCATCACCTTCATTCATTGCATAAATGGTTTCATCTAGGCATTTTATCAAACACTTTATTTGCATAAAGAAAATTAACTCATTCTTTTATCTTTCAACATGCATCTAAGTTCCAAACCATAAAGATGATCCCACAAAAGGTTTATCACACACAAAAGAGCTCATAAAAGTATCATTTGACATGCCAAACTTATTCTCGGGTATAACTAGCAGGTTGTACAAAAAGTACCATAAAAACTTATATAGACCTCCAAATGATGTCATTCAAATTTTAAATGAAAGATAACTCATAGAAGGTCGTTTTCCAATTTGAATCACCCAAAAACACACTGTCTACTGTGAGTTATGACCATTCAAATTCAGAGGTTAGAACCTGAAACAACATGCCAAATTCAATTAAGCTTTCTTCAAACATGTAATATTTACATCCAATATATTACCCTTTTACTCATTTAACAACATTCAATTGGACATAAAACATAATATAACATAAACTTTATTGAAGGGTAAATGAAAATATTGATTACTTACCTTAGATTGGTAGAGAGAGCTAATTGAAGAATATGGATGAATCAATTCTTCATGAATGAAAATGGAGGCTAGGGTTAAGAATGAGCTTTAAAAGAGTTCTTGGCTAAACTTTTGATTTTGAACAATATAGTCTCCCAATAATAGTCTTGTTTAATTAAGTCCAAACCTAGTTTATTTCTCTCCAAGTCCGTCCTAAAATGACATATGCAATTAAATACATAGTAAACAATGTGCATAAATATATACTCAAGAACACAATTGCACATAAATAGGATTCATTTTAGACACACTGATCATTACAGCTTCTAAGTCCTTCCACTGTAAAATCATAGAAAGTAAAATTCATTAATAATGATAAAAATAATCAAAATAATAAATTTTGACAACATATTAAAATTAAATAAATTCACGTGATGAGGAAAAGTAAGCACGGCGTAACAAAAACTATCTAAAGCCACAACATTCCAGTGTACTTATCTAACTATTAGAAAACCACACGGGTCTATTCACTTGTCCATTAAGGAAATAACATGGCTATATCTCTTTCAAGGAATCATACTATGGATAGTTACATGCCTTGTACTTCAAACAACGAGAAAACCTATCTTAATCCATGAATGATTTCATTGAACTCATCTAATCTTTAGAAAACTCTGCGGGGCTATTTACTTGTCCATTAAATATAGAACGGGCCATATCTGTTTTAACAAATCATTCAGCTGTTAGTTTCAAATCTTATACTTCTAATAGTGAGAAAACCTGTCTAAGTCTGTGAATCATTTTGTGGTACTCTTCTAACTATGAAAAAACTAGACGAGGTTATTTAGTTGTCCTTTAAAGATAATTGGGCAATATCTCTTTTAAGAAGTGATTCTGCAGATAGTTACGCGGGTTGTATTTGAACAAGATAGAAAAACTATCTAAGGCCAAGAATCGTTCCATTGTACTCATCAAGCCATTAGAAAAATACACGGGGCTTTTTACTTGTCCATTAAGGAAAGAACGGGGCTACATCTCTTTTAAAGAATCATTCCATGGATTGTTAAGTGTCTTGCACTTCAAATAGTGAGAAAAGCTTTCTAACCCCATGAATTATTTCGTCGATTAACTATTAGAAAACTACGCAGGGCTGTTTACTTATCCTTTAAAGATAGATCGGGCCACGTATCTTTTAACGAATCATTTTATGATTAGTTACGAGACTTGTATATTAAATAGTAAAAAAACCTATCTAAGTCCCCTAATCATTTCGTTGTACTCATCAAACCATTAGAAAACTATGCGAGACTCTGTACTTGTCCTTTAAAGATAAAACGCTGCAATATCCCTTTTAAAGAATCATCACGTGGATAGTTACTCATCTTGTAGTTCACATAGCTAGAAAAACTATCTAAAGCCGCAAATCATTCTGGTGTACCCATCTAACTATTAGAAAACCACACGGGTCTATCGACCTATCCATTAAGGAAAGAAGATGGCTATATCTCTTTTAAATAATTATTCAATGGATAAATACGCATCTTGTACTTCAAACAGTGAGAAAACCGATCTCTCTGTGAATGATTTCGTTGAACTCATCTACCATTGGAAAACTATGCGTATCTATTTACTTGTCTATTAAAGATAGAATCAGCTGTGTATCTTTTAACGAATCATTTTTTGATTATCTGTGAGTCTTGTATTTCAAATAGCAGGAAACCTATCTAAGTCCGGGAATCATTCTGTTGTACTCATCTTACCATTAGAAAACTACACGAGGCTATTTACTTGTCCTTTACAGATAGAATGAGACAGTGTCTTTTTTAAGGAATCATTCTGTGGATAGTTACACCTCTTGTACTTCAAATGGCTTGAAAAACTATCTTACTATGCGAATCATTCCATTGAACTCATCTAACCATTTTAAAACTACACGGGGCAATTTACTTGTCCATTAAGTAAATAATGGGGCCATATGTGCTTTAAGGAATCATTCCGCGGATACTTTTGTAGCTTGAACTTTTAATAGCGAGAAAATCTTGTACTTCAAATCACGAGAAAAGCTTTCTAACTCTATGAATTATTCTGTTGCTTAAACATTAGAAAATTACTCGGGGTCATTTACCTGTCCATTAGAGATAGATCGGGCCATGTATCATTTAACGAATCATTCTATGATTGTTATGAGTCTTGTACATTAAACAACAAAAAATCCTTCCGCATATCATTCTGATTTACTCGTCTAACCATTGAAAGTTACACGAGGCTCTTTACTTGTCCTTTACAGGTAGAACGAGGCAGTATTTCTTTTAAGGAACTATTCCTTGGTTAGTTATGCATATTGTGCTTTAAAGCAGAACTATCTTACTCTGTGAATCATTCCGTTGAACTCATTTAACCATTATAAAACTACATGAGGCCATTTACTTGTCCATTAAGTAAAGAATGGAGCCATATCTGTTTTAAGGAATCATTCCACCATTAGTTTCAAATCTTGTACTTCTAATAGCAAGAATGACACGCTCCACCCCTAGTATCTCTAATATACTAGAAATGTGACGTGCACCAACGATAGATTCTATCTAGAAGTAAGAATTCACTGTCAAGGCTCGTTGACTTATTAAAATTTCCTAAAAATTTTGGCAGCATCTCCTCTATTTTATGAATTAACCACCCTGTATGACAAGAATTTACCAAACCCACATACTCCAACAACAATTCAAGACCCCAACCGACCACCACAACATACCAAGTCAAATATATATATATATATATCATAACATAATGAATTTTACTTAAATATATACATTAAAAAGTATATTAGCCTTATTCTTTTCTTCTTATGGTACACAAGCCTGCAAAACATTTCAAATTGTCATTAACTACATCATCCATATTTCTTTGTCATATTTCTAGTTAATCATGCCAACCTTATCAAAAGGCTCATCTCCAGAATGGATCCCAAATGTTGCTCAAACCTCAGTTAATACCTGTAAGGGGAAACATTGAAAAAGTTTTTTCGTGAGCATTAACGCCCAGTGAGTGGAATACTAATGTAACGACCCGCTCTACTTTGACATGATATTATCTGCTTTTGGCCTAGCCTGCACGGTTTTGCTCTTGGGTTCTCACCCAAAAAGGCCTCATGTTAGATGGAGTGGGTCTCTTAGCTTATAAAGAGGTCTCACTTTCTCTACAGAAGCGATGTGGGATTGAGGCCGTCACAATCACCCCACCTAAGGGGGCCTAGCGTCCTCGTTGGCCACACTTTTGGTTGGGCTCGGCTTTGATACCATCTGTAACGACCCGCTCTACTTTGACATGATATTGTCCGCTTTGGGCGTAGCCTGAACGGTTTTGCTCTTGGGTTCTCACCCAAAAAGGCCTCATGTCAGATGAAGTGGGTCTCTTACTCTCTTAGCTTATAAAGAGGTCTCTCTTTCTCTATCCAAGCGATGTGGGATTAAGGCTGTCACAGCTAAAGAAAAACTGAGCTGTCACAACTAAAGAAAAACTGACATACTTTTAAGTAGAACATATTTGTCACTTTTATATTCATCCCAGTAAATCGTAAGAAATTCATCTTGGATCAACATTTATAAAGTCATTGCAATGCTAGAACATCATGAAAATCTTTTCATTTCAATACCATCATAGAATTTCCCCGAAAGTGTATCCAACATGTCATAATCATTACATCAAGTCATACGCGCGTAGACACCAGCTTGGGCCATGGGTATCTTATGACCCCTTCGCCCTAGGCAGCACAACAACTAGCTTAAGCTATAGCTAGCACATAGGCCCCTTCACTTGGGCGGCATTCATTTGGTCAGCTTGAGCCAGAGGCCCCTTCGCCCATAAGAGGCATTTTCATGACATAGGATACAACTTGGGGAACTTTTAAATCATTTATCAATTGAACTTCAATTAATTCATATCCTTGAAAATCCTTAAACATTGCATTCACCAATTTAGAAATTTATCAAATGAAAGAAAATTTCAAAGAAATCCATAAAATCATTTTTGTCGTCAATTTCACATCATATAAAATCAAGCATAACAAACTTCATTTACAAGAGATTTGAGAAAGTTTCCACTCACTTATATGCGATTTGGTTTGGTTGGTAAGCTTTTCCAACCTCTTATGTGTCCTCTGTAACATAAATTGATAATAAAATCAATAACCCATTATCCTATTTCATCCATCAAACATAACTTAATTTCTTTGCACTTCTTCTCTCATTTTCATTTATGTTCTTTGTAACTTAATATACTAGTAAAAATTCACTACGTAACTAAAGTTCATAAATATGAAATTTCCTTTGAAGTACAAAGTCCCTATTTCATTAAATTCCCCGAGATTTCTTCATTCTTTCACTAGACATATGACAATTATTCTAGACTTTATTACGTCTTAGAAATTATAATAATATCACACATTAAAATCTCAATTATCTACTAAAATAACAACACTAACTCTTCATCTTTAAACATTAATCCTTATCCTTAAATAAGATTTTCTACACTTGCTTTTAAATATTAAACCATTCATTACCTTCATTGAATTTTAACTTCACCAAATTTGTACTATAATGTCACTCTCTAAACCATAACACTAACTTATATAAAAATTTCAATTTACTTACTCCATATAAGGTTTCATCTATATCAAACTCATCTTTATAATAGCTACTATAAATTCCTATAATAACACCAACAACCTCAAGTTTCATAATCAAATAGCTATTTGATGCCTTTAGAACATGTATTAAATAAAATTATAAGCTAGTATTATATGTTCATAAAAATTTCCATAACCCTATATTCTTAAGCTTATATAAATTCAAAGCCTAAGAACCAAGAACACTTACTAGTTTGCTCCTTGGATTGCCCTTCTTCTTCCTCCTAAGATTCTTCAAATTTCCTTTTTTTCTTTTTTTCAAAAGCTTGGCAGAAAGCTTCAACCATCTTTCTTTCTTCTTTCCTCTTTTTTTTTTCTTTTGTCTTTTGTTTGTTTTGTATCATATATATATATATAATATTATACCAAATGGCCCAAGCTTACAAGAATTCTCTAGAGCCAACTTGATTTTCATGCCAATTTTTTTTCCAATTTAACCCTTAATCTTACTTTTCTTTGTAATTTGGCCCTCATGTTTTCAATCTATTACGTGAAGTGGAAGTATAAAAAATTGAGATGTTGCAATACTCACCCCCCTTTCAAAGAATTTCGTCCTCAAAATTCAATTAACTATGATCTAAATAGATAACAATATCGGGATCACATTTGCTGTTCAGTTTCCCATGTTGCTTCCTCAGTGGCATGGTTTCTCCAAAGGACTTATACTAAGGGGATCGTCTTATTGTGTAATATTTGCTCCTTTCTATCTAATATTTCAACTGGCTGCTCTTCATATGATAAATCTTCTTTCAGCCCAATCGGTTGTGATCTTAATACATGGGAAGGGTCTGAAATATACTTGTGAAGCATGGAGACATGGAAAACGTCGTGAATGCGGGTTAACTCTGAAGGTAAATCTAACTAATAGGCAACTAGACCCACTCACTCGATTATTTCATATGGTCCAATATACCTCGGGTTCAATTTACCTCGTTTCCAAAATCTTATAACACCCTTCCATGGTGATAATAAGCATAGGAAAACTTTATCTCCATTCTGGAATTCAAGATCTCTCCTCTGTTTATTTGCATAACTTTTCTATCTAACTTGAGCGGCATTTAACTTTTCCTTAATCAGCTTCACTTTCTCTATATTAATCTGAACATATTCTGGGCCTAGTAACTTCTCTTTCTCCCACTTCATCCCAACATACTGGTGTTCTACACTTCCTACCATACAATGCTTCATATAGAGCCATCTCTATACTAGAATGATAAGTGTTATTATATGCAAACTCCATCAAAGATAAATAAGTATCCCAGTTTCCTTTGAATTGTAGAACACAAGCGCGTAGCATATCCTCTAACGTTTGAATATGGGATTAACCATCAATCAGCTTCTCAAACATGGGATTAACCATCGTCAAAAGGTCTTTTAGGTACTGAATAAGGAAAATGGTGGACCCCACATGTACCATTGGACCGAGCTTTTCATTTGTCTTGGGAAGTAACATGTTGCACTTCCTTTGGCCAATTACAAGAGAAAGTCCAACTATGAAATTATTAGCTCACATGATATTATATGAAGGATAAGGAGAATAGAATATTTGGTACCAGTGTTCATTAATTATTTCCCATAAGCAAGAAACTATTTTTCCTTGAAACCAGATAGGATGAATACAGGCATCTAAAGTAGGAGATCGAGAAGCTAATCAAATGGGGTACTTGAGTGAACGCATAGCAAATCACCAAGGGCAGACAGACAAGCTCGTCCCCATGTAGATGTCAAAGCGTAAGTCCCATAGAACTGACCTTCGGCCAAGATCCGTGTATTTATAGGCGGAAATCATGACATGGAGGGTTCTAAGAGACAGAGGCGAGGTCTTGTGAGATCTAAAGCCCAAAATTGCTATCACTTGCTCACGGCACGAGCCCCTGTCACTCGAACCAGCTCTTTCTCTTTCTGCAATAAAGATGCCTACGGCGCGCTACACCCCTACACGGACATTCTGGACATCATAAATACTTGTTTCGGGAGTCAAAATTCAAAAAAACCTTGGTGGATAATGGCAGCACTGTAAACATTATCTACCGGAGGGCCTTTCGATAGATGAAGATAGAATCAAAAAATTTAAGCCCTTATGAAACCAGGCTTCAGGGTTTCACAGGGGACCGTGTAAAGGCTAAGGGTTAGCTCTCGAGGTCCTACCCACCTAATATCCCCAACGCTCTAGCCAATGCTCAAGGCGAACTTACATGTTCGAAGCGAGTAAGCAGAACAATTAAGTCAGCGCTTGAAGTGAGCCAATGCTCCAGGTAAGCTACAAGCTCCAAGCGAACAAACGGCACACGCGAGCCAGTGCTCCAAGGGGGCCAGCTCTTACGTCCCAACCGTTTGAGGCAAAAATCTGCTGCCGATGTCTCAAACGTTGCTGAAACGGCAGCTTAAAACAGGCCCCGACGGCTCGTCTCGACCCACGGGACGTCCCAGAATTTTGCTAAGTGTAGGGGCCGAATTTGTGGAGGTCTTAGCCGTAAGTCACTGACGGATATGCAACTGGCCTTTCAAGTTGCTAGAAATGGCAGGCCGTCCAGCTGGCCGCGCAAGTTGGCAAGTGGCCTGGCCAAATGACGGCTGGACTGTGATTGGCTGAAATGACTGTTGGGTAGGGCTGAAAAGTACAAGAAAGGTTGGCAAGCAAGTGGGTGGGGCCCGGCCGAAATCTTAACCAATCTTGGCCCTTGAACGGAATTGATCTCGGCCCTTAATCTTGTACATTTTTACCTATAAATAGGGGATGTATCCCATTGTAAATCCATAAGTGAGTTCCAAGAGATCTTAGAGTGATACACAATAGAGAGAGTGAGAACCGTTCTTGTAAACGGCCTTGTAATGTTATTGTTTACGTTCTTGTGGCAATAAACGTCCTTAGCATTCTCCAAGTTCGGTTGCCCTATTTTTCTTCAATCTTCTGCTATATTTCCATAAGTGTTGCTGCCCTTTTAACCTCATCGGTTAAGGGGACGAGTGGGACGATGGTGTAGGCTGACTTAGCGCCGTTTCTGCACGAGGCAGAACGCTAAGGCCACACGGGTGCCGGTTTTCGTTTGTGAAACTTAACCACCCCGTGACACAGTGCTCAACGTTCCAAGCAAGCTTACAAGCTCCAAGCAAACAAATGGCATGCGCGAGCAGGCGCCCCAAGCGGGCTAGTGCTCCAACCAACATTCTAAGCGAGTGCACGAACTCCAAGGGAGTAAACATTACATGCAAGCTGGCACTCCAAGCGAGCCGTTGCTCCAGCTGATGTTCCAAGCAAGACTACGCCCTTCAAAGCGATCAAATAGCACACACGAGCTGGTGCTCCAAGCGGGCCAATCTCTGAATCTTTACAAGCCAAACTTCTGAACCCGAAAGAGGAAAGAGGCGGAGAAACACTCTCAGGGATAAACATTGGAGATGAGATTCCTTAAAGTGTGCCCTATCTTTTTATACGATGGTCAAGAGATTATTTTCATGTTTTCCTACAGCCATCTAGCACGATGAGCTTCAGGAATATTCAACACTGATCTCTGGTCACCCAAGCTGGCTAGCTAACAATCAAGTTACACCGATCTCTAGCCACCCCAGTGGCAAGCTGACGATCAAGTTACACTGATCTCTAGCCACCCAAGTTGGCGAGCTAACGATCGAGTTACACTGATCTCCAACCGTCCCAGCAGTGAGCTAACAATCAAGTTACACTGATCTCTAGCCACTCCACACTGATCTCCAGCCACTCCAGCGGTGAGTAAACAGCACATGCAAGCTGGCACTCCAAGCGAGCCAGCGCTCTAGCTGATGTTCCAAGCAAGACTATGCCCTTCAAAGTGATCAAATAGCACACATGAGCTAGCGCTCCAAGCGGACCAATCCCCTAGTTGAATCTTTACAAGCCAAACTTTTGAGCCCAATAGAGGAAAGACGCGGAGAAACACTCTCAGGGATAAACATTGGAGATGAGACTCCTTAAGTGATTATTTTCATGTTTATCTACAGCCATCTAGCATGATGAGCTTCAGGAATATTCAACACTGATCTCTGGTCGCCCAAGTTGGCTAGCTAATGATCAAGTTACACTAAACTCTAGCCACCCCAGTGGCGATCTGACGATCAAGTTACACTGATCTCCAGCCGCCCAAGCTGGCGACCTAATGATCGAGTTACACTGATCTCCAGCTGTCCCAGTGGTGAGCTAATGATCAAGTTACACTAATATCCAGCCACTCAAGCTGGCCACCTTGGGATCAAGTTACACTGATCTCCAGCCACCCAAGCTGGCCACCTTGGGATCAAGTTACACTGATCTCCGGCCACCCAAGCTGGCGAGCTAATGATCAAGTTACCTGATCTTTGACCATCCGAGTTGGCAAGCTGACGATTAAGTCACACTGATCTCCAGCCACCCCATTGGCGAGCTGACGATTAAGTCACGCTGATCTCCAGCCGCCTCATCGGTGAGATGACGATCAAGTTACACTGATCTCCGTTTGCCCAAGCAGGTGAGCTGTTGATCAAGTTACACTGATCTCTAGCCGCCCCAGCTGGCGAGCTGAGATTGAGTTACAGTGATCTCTAGCCGTCCAAGCTGGCGAGCTGACGATCAAGTTACACGTATCTCTGGCCACCCAAGCTGGCGAGCTGACGATCAAGTCACACTGATCTCCAGCCACCCAAGCTAGCGTGCTGATGATCAAGTTACACTGATCTCCAGCCGCCCCAGTGGCGAGCTGACGATCAAGTTACACTGATCTCCAACCGTCCAAGTAGTGAGTTGACAATTAAGTTATTATAATTTCCAGCCGTGTGATCTGGTGAGCTGATGATCGCTTTCCATTGGTCTTCAGCCACCTGAATTAGCGAGCTGGTGATTATTTTCGACTGATCTATAGCCGTATAATTTGGCAAGCTTAGGATCATATCGGGCTAACCAATAGCTATTTGACACGATAACCTAAGGAACTGGTCTTGAAGGCCAAGTCATATTGTTGCAGGTTAAGTAACATAAAAAGGTTGACATCAAAAGGTAGACCTAAATACTAGGTCACTAAGCTACAGGCCTAGGACTTAAAGGTCGCACCATCCCTCTATAGATCTGAATGTCTATCATTTGTCTACAAATTTGAAGGCTTTGACGACTTCTGAGGTTATCGTATCTTGCTAAAGATTGGATAACCTAAAGCTTAAGTCCTTCCTCTGCAGATTGCATGACCTGATACTCAAGTCAACTCATTGCTGACTAGGAGACCTTAAGGTGATGGCACCTAATGGAAGGTCTACTAAGCTGGTCTAACTTTTATCGAGCTTGGTGAACTTAACAGGCAAGTTCGTCACTTCAAAGATATTCAAATCTACATTCTCAGCAAGGCCGGTCAATATACAGGTCTAGATGAGGACAGTTTCTCGTGGCGTAGTCCAGTTCACTGGCATTTTTTGAAATGCAAGGTCTAAGCTCAAGGTACCCTCAACTCTGGACCTGGGGGGGGCATTTGTTGTACCCTAGAATAAAGGTCAAAGCCAAGAATAATCGAGTCAAATATCAACGAAGCAACCAGTCAAAGTCTATGTCAGATTGAGGGCCTAAACAAGCTCAAAATAATCATAAAGAGCAATATCTACCCTTACCAAATATATTGCTCAGATAACAATTAAATAAGAAACAATACGGGTCGAAAGGCAATTTTCCTGCTCGATCCTTACATAAAAAGCAAGTTAATTTGACTTTGATGTTTCTCTTATCTTTTCATTGGGCCCACTTACCCACTTTGCAATCTACCTTTTTGACTATAAAAATCCATTCACGTTCACAAAAAAAGGGGAGACAATTTTTCTTTGGAATCCTCTCTCTGTTTGTGGTCCCTTTGTCTCTCCATCAACTCCCTCTCTCTCTGGCGGCTCTCTCTCAAGTGGCAGAGAAGCCTCAAGTGACAGAGAAGAGCACCTTCTTTGGCTCTCCATTTTGACTTTCTCAAAGACCTCCATCTTTGTTCACAAAATACATAGGAGATAGAAGGGAAAGATACTACACAGTAGAGATGATGATGCTTCCTCTTACGGGTTTGATCTACCCTAAAAACCACTTCAAAAATGCATTGCCATTGTTAGTATTAATCATCTTCTTCACTCTCTTTGCTTGTTGGCATAAATGGCGATTTTTGATGTCAACAAAACTTATTTACTGAAAGTTAATGATAGAAACATGTTTTCCCAGTTTATAAAACTGAAATTGAAAAAATAAAATTTATTTATATTTTGTAAATGGTATGTAAAGTGTTATGAAATCTAATATACGACACGTGATTTGTTAGTAAAAAATAAGGGTAATTTGGCCTATTTTTACGAGCTAGCCCGCAAGGGTCTTTGTGAGCCCACTGGCTAGCTCCACTCAGACCTTGTGGCATTTTTTAGGTTTACCCTGAGCTTGGCTTGTCAAAAAATGGGCTGGCTGGCTCATTTTACAGGCTGAGTTTTTCTTAAGCAGAAAATCTTGTACACAAATTATGTGCATAATTGTTTTACACAATTCACCACCATCATTGATTATGGTTCAATTTTAAGATTAATTTCTAAGATCACTCAATTCGATGTTGTTCATGTGCCACCTTTTTTTTCTCTCTCAAAGCTTCATGCCACTTTTTTTTTTTTAAACAGATGCCACCTCTTTTTTGATACAATACAATTAGGGTATTGAGAGGGGCATATGCTTGAATCCAAGATCTCAATCTGGGTAAAATGCTCTTGCCACTTGAATTGTCCTCCTTGATCTATGTGCCACCTCTTAGATAGTTACAAATATGATAATGTATCATTTTTTCAATAAAATTGATAGAAATACTATATGGGTTTGTGAAGGAAATCAACCATGAGGGTTTTGACGACAAGATGTTCGATTGCAAAAGGCGAGAGTAAAACCTTTTCTAGAGTAGTAGAAATAATATTGCCTTTTTTTGTATCGTTATAAAGGAAAAAGCCTCTTTGCAATCGATAGTAAATCATACTATATTAAGTAATAAGCCATCTTTATCTAATCTAATCTATAAAAAGTGGAATCTATATAAAACAATTGAATTCCACCTTTGCAAGCACTTTTTTTTCATCACTTCCTATATATTACCCATTTTCCATATTCCATCCTATTTATTATATTATATAGTGGTTGATTTCAAGTTAACAATAATATTAAACATAAAACTAGCATACGTCATCCAATCAACGGTAATATTCTTAGCTGGGCATGATGAAAATATGAACATGGGGGATAAAAATATGTAAATATGTTAACACACCAAAAATTTCATGGCCATAAAACTCCCTAAAAAATGATAAGAAAATCATTAAATGATAAAGAAATAAATGAATGAGTAACTAAATAACATTGATGAAAAAAGGGAATGATATGGTATCTTTTCACAGACAAGATAGTGACTATCGGTAAAGTCACTTAACAGCTAAACCTAAGACCTATTAAGCAACGTGGGTTCACTAACAGTCTTACAGTCTTCCATTCCCCACAAAATCTCTCTATATATACCCATCTTGGAAATCATATAATGAGGTTGAAAATAATCATCTGACACCACTCTCATATAAGCAAATTCAGTTTTCTAAAAGTTGCCACCACCGGTGCAAACCTATGGACACCGGTGAGAACTAGTTTTCCCTAGTGTACATTTGTGCACACTAGTGGGCGCAGGTGGGCACAAATGCCCACTAGTTAGCACAATTACCAACTAGCAGCTACCAATTCTTACCTTGTATCATATTCTTTTCAGACAAATTTACAGATAAACTGAAGACGGTGAGACTCGGAAAAAGATCATCCATTAGATAAGCCTTTTTTTGTTTTGGGGAGGGGCATTGCCTTGACTTTTGATCATGGATTGACTAGTCATCTCATTGAGTAAGTTGAAGACTTTGATTGAAGATTGAGCATGTAGTTAATTGATTAAAGTGTGCCACGTCAATAATTTATGTCATTTAGTATCTAATGATCAAGGTTGCCTTCAGGTCGCTATTTAATCCTATAGAAGGCTGGTCCAAGATCATATATTCCACTCCTCTCTCAGCATAACAATTTTGGGGGCTTCCCTTTTACAACTTTTTCCTCCCTTTCTCTCTCTAAGTTTTCCCTCTCGAATACGCATCTTCCCCTCACAAATCTCCTAATCAATACGCACACTCAACTATCCTTGAATGATCCAGAGCCTTATTCTAGATCAACTTCTATTGAATTTAAATCTTGAGTTTTTTTTAAAATATCTTCTTTCACTGTTATTGTTTTAACGGACTTAAGTCTTCATAGAACTTTTCATTATGTTAGCCTCTAATGCGATACTACTTTCATGAAATACGTTGGCCCATTCTTTACTAATGTTACTATGGAAGGACTCAAGTGTTGATGAGATCTCAGTACTTTTACATTATGAGTTTTATTACTACCAGCCAGCAAAAAAATCACACATAAAAAAATTCTATTTTTTTAAATTTCAATTTTTTTTTTATGTTTTTAACAAATTTTTTAAAGGTATAAAATTTACACATATAAACCGATTCTCAGCAAAGTTAAACAACTAAATTTTAGAGCATCCTAGCCCCACACTCAAAGTATACATTGTCCTCAATGTATTTTACAATACTAAGCAAGAAAGCGTAATGTAGAGTATGAAGAATTCTAGAAAAGAAGATAGGACTCGTTGTACTTTTCCTTTGCATGCCTTGGAATCCTTGAACTTCTGGTGTGTGAATTTCTTCTCAATTGATGTTGTACCTATATTGATAAGTAACACATATAAGTATAATAGGTAAAATCAATGATAATACAAAGTTGATTATTCCAACATATACTCAATTTCTAATTAAAACCGTAAACTAATTAAATCACCACTTGAGCTCAAACATGTCTTATTATAAGAAAGAGGACTAAATTATGTGAATCATGCTCGAGATGTGAATAAAATTCAAGACACACGTCCAACTTTTATAAAAGATGCAAAAAAAAAATGAAATTTTGAACACAAACCAACCGAGCATCTTTGACCAAAGAAAACATAAGCAATACTTTAAGTTTTCTCAAGTGATGTTTTGGCACACTAAAGCTCACAAATATTTCTATCTCTCTACAAAATTCTAAGTCAATACGAGCTTATTTGACGCAATAAAGCATAATAAAGTACACATATCGGTCTAGCTTTCCACAAATTTCAGGTCAAACGAAGGTCTATAGCCTGGGAGACCAATGGCAGGCCGTGGTTGTCCACGGTTTGCAACTGGGGTTGGGCGCGGTTCGGTCCATTCTTTATTTTTTTTTTCAATTTGATAAAAAACAGCCCATGCATGAATACAATGGAAATAATGTGGTCCTATTACAAAACTAACAAAATTTGTGCTAGGAATTATGAATGATAAGATAAAAATTAGTCAAAGTAAAATTAAAAATAAACATGCCTAAAAATACAATCCGAAAACCTAAACGCAATGCAAAAACTAAATTAAAGAAAAGAAAACGGATAGAGAATGTGTTGCCTCCTATTAAGCACTTATTTATAGTCATTAGCTTGACTGTATAAGCATCCACTTCAAGGAACTTTAAATGAAGCTTTTGACAACTTACCAAACATGCCAATGTTGCCTTTGATTGTCTTCATGATTAAGCTCCAAGTTTTAATATTGTCCTCCTCAAAGTCATAAGACTTTCTTTGACCATCCGACTCGAATATATAATTCGAGTATGTAACTTTGAGCTAGCTCATTAGATCCAATAAAAAATCAATTGAACCATCAAATTTATAAGGGGACTCGTTGATGACTTCAATTGAGTCATTCATCTCATCTTCATTTTGATCAATTGAAATCTCTTTCTCCCCTCATCTTGATCTTTTTCCATAGGTGATTCATTACTTCTTTCTACCTCTTTCAACGTAGCATGGACAAATTCAATTATTTCGTGAGTTTCTTGAGCCCACTTTTTTTCCTCACTTTCAGTAAACTTAAGGTACTTAAATATCAGTTCTAAGATTTTGTTAAGTTCTTCCAGCGGTGGTTCCCATTGATCTGGGTAGTTGAACTATTGATAAACTGAATATACTTTCCAAGTCGGATATAGCCATTCCGCTACAGCAGGCATTGCTAATGACATGGGCATGTGGTACTCATCGACTCTTGCAAGTTCTAAACATTTACACATTTTAGCCCCTCGCTTATTGAGGAATTTAGCTAGAGGCTTATCTTCCTCGTCGATGTCTCCAGATCATTGATACCATGTCATTTTATTGATATCCTACTTTTTCTTCATTTCCTGACAATGATAAAATAAAGAAAATGAAGTGGATCAATTGAAAAATATAAGAAAAAGATAAAAATTCAGCTCAAATCAACTAAAGCAAAAAAAGAAAATTCAGCTCCCACAATGGCACCAAAAACCTATTGTCAATTTTATCCTGCAAGTGAACGGATCGTTAACAAGTAATAATACAGTGATGAATATAGAGTGTCGAACCCACAAGGACTGAATCTACTAAACTCACCCTAGTTGATCTTGGTTTTAAATAAAAGAAAACACACAATAAGATTTTAGAAATAATTTTGAGAAAACTAAAAACAATCCAAGAAAATAAAGAGCTAGTATTATTTACAAATCCTAAAAATAATAAAATCACAACAATACTAGAATTCCCAAACCCGCCACTGCTCTCATGATTAAATGTAGGTACTTGGGGTTGGAAATCAATAATCCATTATTATTCAGAAGCTTCTCTTGATACTCATCCAAATTATACCTATATGTAAGACTAATTATCTCTAATAAACCTTCGAACATATGGTACGCATTAATCCACTATAATTATCTTCTAGCAATTTCATAGAGCATAATAGTATCTCTATATGTTATAGAACCCTGTGTCGTTTATTACCGTTTGCTATATTCATGATGAATCTCTCAGAAACAACATGAACCACAAAACTCAAATTAATGGTGATCAAACATTAGAATGGAATAAGAGAATAATAAACATTCCGATCTTGAAAAATAAAATTAGAACATATAAAATGAGCGCTTCAAATTAATCAGAAAAATAGGGTTTCCTCATTAACCCTGGCACAATCTACTAGTCTCACATAATAATTTCAAAAAGTTATATAAACTGGAATTCATCACCAAAGAGACGATGAATTCACGATAATTCTCCTCGCGCCGGCCCTTGACTTCTTCCTTCTTGAAGTGAATTCTTCTTTTCTCCTTTTATATATTGATTTCAATCCTTTTTGAATACAATCCCCCTCATGAACTTGCACTTCAAGTTTCTAGTCTTTTACTTTGACTTTTCATCCAAAAATTGAATCATAAATCTTCAACTTTCCAAGCTTGCTCAAATTAATCCTTCAAGTTTCAAGCTTCATGAGAAGTGCTTTCTTTAGTTTCTTAAAAAAATGCAATTCAAGCCCCTTTTCTTCTTTTTCTCCACCAATCACTTGAAAATGGTTCAAATCTAAAAAAAAAGCATAAACATATTCAAATTAAGTGGAAACTTGACAAAACAAATGGTCAAAGTCTAGTTTTAATAACTCAAGATATGTGCAAAATTGCATTTATCAAATGACTAGACCACTTTGAATGGATTCAAAATAGATTCATATTTTGAATCCATTCAGTTGAGCGGCCACTTCGAATGTTGCCTATAAATGGGCAATTTTACAGTGTAATTTCTTCATACCACATCTACAAACTCTTCTAATATTCTTACCTCGTACACAATTTAATTTATCTTCTCTACTATTGCTATTAGTTTTGTGGTTTAACTAAATTTGAAGGTTTTAAGCAAAAAAAATACCCTCTATTCTAGTCTCTACAAAATACTGCCAAAAAAATATTAAGAATCATGAATGCTTCATCTAGCTCTTTCGTGAATTATGGTCGTCAAGGTGGTAGTCTTTTTGGCACGACTTCAAGAAATCTTACTACCGGAGAGACAACCTACAGTGAGCGACCATGTTGTATTGATGAGTCCACTCAATGAAAGGAAATAGTAAAACAAACTTTTGAAAACTATGCAGGTAGTTTTGTTGTCTCTCTTGCAGTGAATTGGGTATTTAGCTACGGTGAATATTTATATATCACAGTGTTGCATGTAGGCTCCAATACTACGCTAGAAAAAGTTCTAATTGCATTCAAATGCATTACTACTGATGAGCCCCCCATGACATTGCACAGTTAATAGCATGTTTCTTGCATGAATATGAAATTGCTAATAGAGTTTTATGTGTCACTAATTGTTTCACTCAAAACAGACATCCAAACTGGCATAAAAGTTGCAGAGGTAATTCCACACAATTTGATTGGGAGACCCATGCAAGCTTATTGTGCATTTCAAACGATGCATCAGATAATGAATCTGCAGTGCAACTGCTTAACCCATGTATTGTAGAGGTGGCTAATGCCAAAGGGAAGTGCATTCAAAATTAGTGTAAGTTTTGGCAAGGTATCCACAAATCTCAGGGGATTTTTTCAATGGGAGTGGTTTTTGTAAATATGTGATCATCTAGACTCTAATCAGGATGTATAGCAACTTAAACATTTTTTCTGGTGTTCAATAGAACGCGACCTAGATATATCTAGCTCGAGTATGTATGCGGAATCTACCTAACACCAGAATTGTTGACGGGGAAACCCAAAAAGGGAAAAATTGCGGGCACCCTTGCCATGCCGATCTCCAATCCACTAACACTTGGGAAACTTCAGTTTAGAGAAAGATAAAAAAGTGATATCACAATATACACTTAACACTCAAAAGGTAAACATACAAAAGAACTCCTTCTTTATGCCTTTTGACATGTTGACAACTCCCGTTACTCCTCTTTTTTCTCTATTGTGCTCCTCCTAGAACGTACATCAAGCTCCTAGAGATCTCCTGAGCTCATCTTGGGACACTTGAACTCCTAAACCACTTCAACCAAGTGTGGAAAAATCCCTCGCACATATGTCAATCTCCTACTAACACACTATGAAGGGTAGCCAAGACAAACACAGCAATAGAAGC
This sequence comes from Nyctanthes arbor-tristis, assembly GCA_963692815.1. NCBI lineage: Eukaryota > Viridiplantae > Streptophyta > Magnoliopsida > Lamiales > Oleaceae > Nyctanthes > Nyctanthes arbor-tristis. The sequence continues at coordinate 20,094 of CAVNYN010213733.1, read as the reverse complement.
ATGAAAGTCTGGTGCAAGTATGAAACTCACAAGGCCATGTTTTTGCGCTCATGTTTGCGTTGAGTTCTAAGAGTAATGCTTGAAAAGAATGCCTCGACTCATTGTTCTCAACCTACAAGAGAAACGCATATATATGGTGTGCACTTTGAATACTTGTACTAGTCAAGAATTAAAGTTACCATATAAATGTAGGATACAAAGATAAGGAATGTTAGAATAAAACTTGACATGCATAGAAGTTAACCTAACATGGTAAGTAGAAGACTACACAAACTAGGAAACTTAGATATTACATGAGTTCGAATTTCTTGGATCCTAAGCAAGCATACACACGCCAAAACACTTACTTGTTGTCCAAGAAAATAATAAATTTGCATGCTAAAAGTATCACACGTTAAAGTAAGTATTGCAAAATATGTAAAAAAAATTTGACACTTGGATAAAAATTAGGAATGCCAATATGAGACGTTTCAAAACATGAGATGTTTTGAGAATATCTCAGTGGTTCCTTCCTTCCTTTTCTTTTTTCTTGCCGTTAGGCTTCATTCTGCTTTCTTAGATTTCTTGGCTTTCTTTTTCTTCTTCTTCTCCTAGTGTTCAAAATCTTCTTTAGCTGCTCTTTTCTTTTTCTTTTTTGCGGCAATTGTTTTAGATGTATCTGACTTGGGGTCTGCTGCTACTAGATCTGCTTTATCCTGCTTCTAACTTGCTCCTACTAAATGGTCTATTGACTTGAGATATGCCTTTAGAAAGACTACAATGTCATCATCATTATAGGTAAAAGTTTGTCCATTCAGTAGCAAATAATGAACCATCAAACTGCCCAAAGGATTAAAAGCAATTGTAAAATCAATATGTGAATGTTGGAAGTCAGTGAATTGTTTCTTGAATCTTGAAAGTTCAGCTTCTAGTCTGGATACATACATCCTACATCAATTTCCCTATGTCTTGCTCAGTTGAACAACAGAAGCAAAGGACTCTACTGCAGGTTTGAACATCTTAGCACGATGATCCGTTCTTAGCAGAGCAATTAGTTGTGACCACAAATCCCCGGATGTATCTCCTCAACTCCCTGATCCTTCAAATATTCAGAAATTATCCATGGAAAAGGAAGTTTGAAGGTTTTGGAATGTCTAGGTCCACTGCCAGAAATACAACTTTTAATTACATCAAATACATGCTTTCCCTAATCAAAAGCTTTCTTTGTCGCCAACTGATACAAAAGAAGTGCTCTCATTCTGTTCATTTTTGTCTTGTGAGTGAGTGGTTCCAGATTAGTCATCACAAATTTATATAGCAACTTATATTTCAATGACAGCTGTGCTACCCTAAATTCTGATCTCTTAGTTGGCCAATGTGCTTTTATCAGTTCTTGGGCTATCTCATTGTTGGGACCTGCCTAGCCCCTATCTAGTTTCTTAGACTATCTGGTGTGACTCTTACCATCTTCCCTCTTACATAGATCTTAGATGTAAATGAACACCTTGAATGACCAAGGTTTTTAGGAATGTTAGCCAAAAATTCTCTAACCATTGTTTCATTAGCCTTACCAGTCTCCTAGGCCATATTCCTCAAAATTAGAAAACATAATCCGCCTTTCATATTGAAATTTTCTTATAGATCACATACTTTTTAAACTATTTAGCAATTTTATGATTATGAAAGCGGTAGTTATAAAGAACGAAAGAACCTCGTGCAATTCTTGTTTCTATACATTTGTAGTCCATTGGATCATCAAGGTGTGATATGACCTCATCTAAACCTTCTAGTGATGAGTCTTCCCCGGATGCATCTTGGTCTAGTAAGTCTAATCCTTTTTTATTTTGAATGAGTCATTTTCCTTGGACTCCCAGTGACAATCCCTATTGGTCTCTGCCAGGTGGGAATTTTTCTGAGTGTCTCAACTCCCAGTGACAATCAAGATGTATCTTACTTAGCTACTTGAATAGTTTTCCTGGTGTTTAATACAATGTGACCTAGATATGTCTAGCTCGAGTATGTATGTGGAATATAAATAACACCAGAATTGTTGATACAGAAACCCAAAAAGAGAAAAACCATGAGCACCCTTGCCATGGGACCACTGATCCACTAACACTTGGGAAAGCTTAGTCCAAAGAAAGATAAACAAGTGATATCACAATATATACTTAACACTCAAAAGGTAAACTTATAAAAGAATTCCCTTTTATGCCTTTTGACATGTTGACAACTCCTGTTTCTTCTCTTTTTTCTCTATTGCGCTCCTCCTGGAATGTACATCAAGCTCCTAAAGATCTCCTGAACTCATATTGGGACACTTGAACTCCTAAACCACTTCAACCTCAAGATCGGAAGAGCACACGTAGCACATATGTCGGTCGCCTACCAACGCACTATGAAGGGTAGCCAAGACAAACACAACAATAGAAGTGTGAAAGTTCGGTGCAAGTGTGAAACAAGCAAGGCCATGTGTTTGCTCTCTTGTTTGTGCCGAGTTCTAAGAATAATGCTTGAAAAGAACGGTTCGATTCCTGGGGCGGATCCAGCCCACAGGCTTGGTGGGCTGGAGCCCACCTAATTTTTTTTTTTTTTTTGGAAAAAAGAAGTAAATTTGTGCCCAACAAAATATTATTGTAGTTAAATTTAAGCCTACCCATTTAACATTCTTAAAATCAATCAAACCCAACAATAAACTTAAGTCCAAATTCAAAACCCAACCCTCTAGCCATTGTCTCTAAAATCAAATTGGGTTCAATGACGACACATGACAGAAAGACGACTCTTCAACTTCTCACGTGTTCTACGCAACGATCGCTTAACAAGAATTCAAGTATAGACGACATCCTTAGTTTTTCAAGATTAAAGACTTGATTTTTTACACTTCTTCTTCATGCATATTCAATTTTGCACACGTCAATATTGTGAGTTTTTTTTTTATTTGGAATTTATGATTCTATTTTCTATATAATGATTTGAGTTTAATTGTTTGGATAATTAACTTGAAATATGAATTTTATACTTTTTCAGCTACATGATGAGTTTATGAATTAGGACTTTATGTTTAATTTTCTATGGAAAGAGTATATTTTCATGATTTGATTTTGGAGAATGACTTTCTGGCAAATGCCATGGTTATCTACATTGAGGGTGAGATACATTGAGAGGGAGATTGCTCATGCTTTTGATATAGACCTACTTATTGACAAATTTGATCTTTTGGAGAATCGTGGAATTCGACTAAAGTAATATATGTAAGATTTTCATGTTTCACATTTTTGATATTATGTCTTGTTCTTTGCCTTTTTTGGTAATTAGTGACTAGATTTATATATTGATATAAAGTTTGCTAAATTCTCGTTATTGTCTTATTTGTTTTTCTTGTATTGGCAAAACTTACTATAGGGAAAAAAAATTTTAAAGCCCCCCCAACCTAATAAATTATAAATCCACCACTACTTGACTCGTTGTTCCCAACCTACAAGAGAAATGCATATATATATATATATATATATATATATTGTGCACTTTGAATTCTTGTACAAGTCAAAAATTAAAGTTACCATATACATGTAGGATACAAAGATAAGGAAAGTTAGAATACTAGCTTACCATGAACACAAGACTTTTCTTATACAATTAGAACTTGACATGCATAGAAGTTAACTAGTTAAACATGATAAGTAGAAGACTACTCAAACTAGGAAACTTAGATTGAGTTCGAATTTTCCAGATACTAAGCAAGCGTACACACGCCAAGACACCTACTTGTCATCCAAGAAAATAATAAATTTGCATGCTGAAAATATCACACGTCAAAATGAGTCATGCAAAATATGTTACGAAATTTTTATCTAAGTTAATTTTGACACTTAGAAAAAATTAGGAATACCAATATTACACGATTTTTTGTACTAACAATTTTGTATAGACCTACCCTCACATACATATGAGCTCACAGTTTGGAGTTTACACTATGCTACCATGCCACATTGTGGCCTTTCTCGAATCCTGGAATAGTGAAAACATTCTCTCAACCGAATCATGGATTACATGCGATATATTTTCCAATATATTAAATTGCCTAGTACCTATTTTTCACGTGATTTAAACACATTTTCTATCATCTAATTTTGTTCTTGAACAACTCCAAGAGGTTACAAATGCATTTTCTCCGAAAGTCCACAACCTTTCATGGCACAGATTCAAGAAAAGTTCAACTCTACTTTTCACAACCTCCTAGTTCTTTTCCTTTTGGCGAGTATCTTCAACCCTTTTTATAAATTGCAAGGCACTTTCCAAATGATGCCTGCCATAAATTCAACCACTAAGATTGAATTCCACGTCGACCATGATGATGTTGTTACGAAATTAGTTGAGTTGTATAATCTGTATTCTAGTTCTTCATATACTAACATGCAGATTCCCGAATTTGTTCAGTATGTGAATTTATTCACATAATCCATTTAGTTGGTAAACTTCCGATCTGGTGCTTGGTGGGACTACCACACAATGACATTTTCCATGTGATGGATTGCGCGGGATATATTGAGTCTACCTGCCTTGGCTCATGACATGAATTATGAGTCTGATAGGCTTGCGCCAAAACACATTTCACAGAGGCGGGCAAGATGGATGGAGAGTGGAAACAAGTCTTCTCATGCTCAAGCACACATACGTGTGTCGAACAATGGCTAAGACGTGATTCCAAAGAAGTAGTACTAATGCCTCCAGTGTTCTGTAGTTACAACTGTTAGTTTAGCAATTAAGTTACAGCGATATTATTACCTATGCATTTACATTATTTTTTCTTTTCATTTATCACTTTTTTAATAAAAATAGTACACGAGCATTTTGTCATGCATCATTTTAACTCTACCTACATTTTTGTAGCCGGTCCCAAATCTAGATAAAGGAGGAGGGTTTGTAAAATGTAATCTTATATTTATACAATATAATTAAACACTTCTTATGTTCTCTCGAGCCCTGTGTATTAGAAAATGAGTTAAAAACGCAAAAAAAATAAATAAAATAAAATAAAATGCATAAGTCGATGAGCTACTCGAATTGGGCTCGAGCCAAGCCTGAGTACGAGCACCAGTTAATTTTGCAGAGTTGAGCTGAGTGCGAACAAGGCCAAACGAGCTGATATGGCCGTGTAAGCTACATATCAAACTTGAACTATGGCTCATGCTTTTTCCTACACTTTATCATGTGAGATATCACCTCGTGGATGATATAACCACAAAACTTGACATTCTGCAATTCAAGAAAGTATTCAACATATGATTCTCTAAATTTTTTCTCATAGCAGTTGTTAAGGCCAGATTTGATAGTCATGATTCGTTGGGTTGAACTTAGAGTGCTAATATTCACTTTACACATTGCAAGAAAATAGGGGTTTTACCCACACATGTAAGTGTGGGTAAAGATATGGTTATGTGTGAGTAAAAATTTTTATCCATACATAATTTAAGTGTCAACAAGTGCGACTATCGATCCGTAGAGGAAAGTGTTTACCCACACATGGGTTTGTGTGTGGGTAAATATTATACTTTTACCTACACATACATGTGTGTGTGGGGGTAAATATTATACTTTTACCTGCACATTCATGTGTAAGTAAATATTGTAACATGTGTGGGTGATGTGACTGCCACATATGCAATATTAACGTAGCTGACGACATGGACAATGACATGGCGTCTGATGTGGTTGGATGTGGATGATGACATGGACGATGAGGTGTCACTTGACATGGATGATGATGTGTCCACTGACGCAGATGACGACGTGTAAGTTGTTATGTGTAGGTAAAAAATAATATTAAGTACAGGTAAAAATAAATTTATTGTGTGGGTAAAAGTATATATGTATCAGTAAAAGTATATTTATGTGGTGATAAAAGAAATTAAATGTAGTCAATAGTTTACTCATGTGTGGGTACTAATTTTCTTTTATTCTTTTTTTATCATTTACATATGTAGATTGTGAGTATGAAGAGCTTGTAAAATTATAAACAAATTTTGTAACCACAAGGTTAAAATAATGGTTGAATAAATATTCCAAACGCTAAGGAAAATAGAAATCTATTCACAACAAAATATTGTGCAACGAAAAATTTAGCAGAAAACGATTATATTCCAAACACTAACAAATAGAACCGTATATCATCAAAATCATGTAGATCGGAAGAGCGCCGATACAAAGTGAAGTACTTCATCCGATTCCTTTTAACTTCTTTGGTTGAGGCAATGGTGATTTGCTAAATATACTACTATATGAAATTAATGAAAAGGAAAATTTTCTAGTGAGAGGGGTACTCTCCCCTTAGGGAGGGTACGGGAGAGTACCCCATTACATGGCACCCCCAGGTTGGGGGGTGCCGGGCAGCTCCCCCAGGCACCCCCAATTAGGGGGTGCCATGGGGAGAGTACCCCTCTCCATAGCACAACTCAATGAAAAGGTGGGGGAGAATTTGAAAATTAGTATATAATACACGAAACTGCAGTAAAATCTATTGGCTGTTTGTTTAAATTGCGAATAGATTTGTTTAATGTCAATAAAGTGCATTCCGAAATTTGCTTTAAGTTGGAACCTAGTTTGCAATACAAAGATAAGACTAAGGTAAATTAAGGCTTGAAGCAGTCCCATAAGAGAAGGAAAACTTCTATAAGAGATTGATTTCTATATATCAACCATGCTTAATGGCAGTACAAAACCACAACAAAACTGCATGTTCACATGTCAAATCCAACATTAGCAACCACAAGAGTACTGGGAAAATATCCATATATAGGAGAAAACAAAGTGAGAGGGGCAACAAATCCAAAATGAATGTATAGCTCATGCCCACCTCTATTTGTACCAATAATAACAACAATTTATGACAATCATGAATTGAGTAAAGAATTATATGAAATCAGGAACAAAATTTTTTGAAAAAAATAGATCGGAAGATAACCTCATTTTCTCAAGGTAATATTGAATTTCCACTTAGAAGTTCAGCAAAGGTATAACTTTACAGACCAAAGTTCCAACAGCTGGGCCTTATTTCGTGGCTCCTAGAAGCACCTTAGGAGGCCTAAATTGCATTATGACTCATGGATTGGAATTGAGAAGTCTCAAACAAAGACATGTAAAAGATGAACTTCAAGAGAAAGGTAGGTATATCTAACACTTTTAGCTGTAACATAAAGTTATGACACAATTCTTTATCCGTGAAAAGTCTTGAGCTACTTACACTCAACCAACTATTTTACCAAGGGGTACCTGATCATTATGATTGACCATAAGTAATTTATGGAGGAAAAAAGACGCAAAAAGATATATAATAGTAATCAATGAAGGAATGTAATATGAAATGGTTTTCAATATCTTACTTTTAAAGGTAAATCAATCAAATAACGGCTTATTTTTTCTAACTTTGAATGTCTAATTTAAGATATATTACACTATATTAGCATGGTTAGACTGCATGGATTCACAAAAGTATTTTCATATTATTATGAAGGAATAGAGTGGCTAACCTAGTTAGTTGAAGGTCAAAAAAATTAGCATCTCTGCCATTTTCTTCATAGAGAATTGTGGGGAATTCTAAGGACCCAATTTCATGGAGATTATTTGATACATCTAGTAAGTTGGCCAAATAAAAGAACTAGACCACAGTTATGCTAACACGAGAAAATTACGTTGCTTAGCGTAGATAGGTATCACATTTATTTTAATTTTATGTCCAAACTATTTTTATTTTTTACATAATTATATACATCTAAAGTAATAGGAGATTAGCATTTCTAAAATATGCATTAGTAAGATTCTAGCTTAAACCGATGTCCTTAAAAAAAAGTCAATTCTTTTACAAAGCAGCAAACAACTAGAAGGTAAATTTTTTCGGGACAAGAATGATTATAGCCAAAATCCACCGAAGCAAAAGGGAATATCAATAAAAAATGCAATGTCACTAAATCTCAGAGGGACTCAATACTTAAAGAAGTGAGCAAAGATCACTTACATATACCCAATCTTTGTGCATAGGATTCTTAAGCTTCATCTTCTAATTGGCGGATAATCCATGGGAATCCTGTTCCTTTATCATAATTGCAAAAAGAAGTCCAAACAAAATAGAATTCAAGACACAATTAGCATGCAAAAGATAAAGCAAGTGAGAAATCTACATTTTCCATTTTTTCATCTATTCAACACAGTTGCTTGCCACAAGATTGTTAACTAAGATTGGCCATGACAATATGCTCTATGGTAATAAGTCCTATACAGAAAAATAAGGAACTACTTATGAACTCATTCAGGCTATTTCCTTGACCTGAACGGAAAATTGGATGGTAAAGGGAACTCAAATGGCAAGTGGGGTAGCTCTAACTCACTGAATGCATCTCCAGAATTTCTTTCGTACCATGCCATTTGTTAGATGATATATGCAAACATGCAAAGAACAACAATAGTAATGAAGAGTAATGCCTACTCCCGATTTAATGACTGGATGTTTGTCAACAAGATCCAATAGCCTCCCATCGAGAACCAATTAACAAGCCCATAAAATTAGAGTAGCCCTCTCAAATTTTGGCATTGGCAAGGATGTTACCTATCAGGGCTATAGCCCAGAAACCAAAACTAATATTAGAACATCAAAACAAAGTGAATAAATAAAATCAAAATCTCTAAACAAAGATTGCACCACATATTAAAAGAAGAAAAAATAATTACCTCATTAAACTAGGGTTTCAAACCAATTGCTTGATATCTATCATCGATGTGAAATCTGGCCCGGTAAGATCTAGAGGGGGAAATTGATAAAATTTCCAGCATAATTCATAATTTTGTGAAGCCGCTGGTGGAAAGGAGAAATAACACCAAGAGAGGAGGATGGTGGAGAAGAGATAACTGAGAGCACAATCGACTGAGTCACGGTTTTCACAAAGCCGGCCCATGGAGAAGGGAATTATTAAAATATTCAATTCAATGAATGAATGAGTAAATGTTGTTAAAATAAAGGGAACAGAGCAAAATTAAATAAATAAGTAGAAATTTTTTAATATCTTTTGCCATATCCTGATCAAAAGAGAAAAAAATATCTTGGCATATAAATGCTCACGTGGCAAAAAATATGAATGACTTAATATTTAACCACATATATTTGACATTTCTCATTATCTGTGTATATAAAATATGAAAAATTAACCACGCATAAAAAACATTCATAATTATCTACGGGTAATATAAATAATAAAAAAATGCATCATTGCTTGCGTGGCAAAAAAATTAATGTACAAATGTTTAACCACACATATTTTACATTTCTCATAACGTGTGAGTAAAGCTTGACAAATTCACCACACATAAATAACATAGAGAATTATGTGTGGGTAAGATAGATAATTGAAAATGCCACATCGTCGTTAGCGAAAATTTATAGGCTTCTGCCAAACTCTAAAAAATGCTGTTTTTCTTCCCACTAGATTTACATATAGCTAAAAGTCTTTACCTACACATAAGAAACCTCAAATAACAAATCAATTAAGCATGTTAGATTACCGACACATATTAAAATTATGTGTCGCTAATTACCAACACATAGTATGTATGGTTATTTTATGTGCGGGTAAAACGCCTATTTTCTTGTAGTGACACCATAGGCTTTCCTTCGTTATGTACTGATACTCTATCCTGCAGTCAACAAGTTGTTAGTACAGTCATAGAAAACATCACGCAGTGGGGGAAGTTACACGCACACACACATATATTTTGGGTTCCATGTATGAAACAAAAAAGTGACTTTGAACAAAGGGCATTTCCTCAAAAACTTAAAATTTTGCTGTAAAATTTTCAGCTACTTGTTAAAGAGCAACAACCTAGCTGAAAAAATCCATCCTTCTTCTTCCCACACTATATGGTGTTTTATATGACCCTACTGACAACTTGTTGAGTGCAGGATGAAGGATCAATACATAACGAAAGAAATTCTACAGCGTAAAGCGATACCACTTTGAGTTCAACCCAACGAATCAAGACTATCAACTCTGGCCCCAGTGACTATTATGAGAAAAAATTTAGGGAATGATACTTTGGATACTTTCTTGAACTTTTGAAGGTCAAGTTTTGTGGTCATATCATCCATGAGGTGATATCTCACATGGTAAAGTGCAGGAAGGAGCATGAGCTGTGGTTCAAGTTCGATGCGCTTCTTGCACGTTTTAGTATTGAAGAATTTGCCCTTATCACTGGGCTTCTTTACAGCCGCATTCGACCCAAGGGTCTACTTGTTGAACTGCTAGCGCAGAACACCTTCATGACAAGAATTTTTGGGGTAAAAAGAATATTAAATTGGGTGACATTGAAGATACATTCGCTACCTACAAGAAAAGGAAGGACAAGTATCAATGGGCACTGTTGCTGCTTTTGTTTATTGTTCTATGCACCACAAACTACAGTACCCCTATAGAAGATATTGCATTGGCACTTGTGGAGTAGAAGATCTGTGGGGAACAGTGGCGTACCATCTGCTCTTGAAAACACTAAAGCGAGAGTACGGGGTGGGGCGCAAGTGTTTTAAGGATGCCCATAGAGATGACAAGGTAATAGATAAATACACCCTACATAGTTTCCTGCTATTTCTACAGGTTTGTCGGTCAATTTTTAAATGTAGACAATTTAGCGCTACCTTTATTTTCCTTTATCAAAGTATGGTGATGCAAACCTAGTGTACAAATGTAGATATGGGCATATGAGATGCTACTGGTAGTAGGGAATTAGTTTGCCAATCTTGTTGGTGGTCATTGCTCATGGATGTTGAGATGCGAGTCTGAGAATTCAAAGGATGCCAACAAAGTGGGGAAATTCTTTTGCAATAACAAGTTTTGCCATAACAGCTGTACGAAATATACTAAACAAACTATTGTTATAGCATTTTCAGATGCTCACTGATTTTTCCACTTTGCATTTGCAGTTGAAATGCTATACTATAATGGTTCCCACTAAAGAAGAACGGTAGTTGGCAAGATCCACATCTTTGGATTCGGTATGGAAAGTAAATATTGCAAGGTTTATCAGCACAGAGCTCACTCTTAGCCTTGCATTGGCTGAGGCTTCTATGTTCCTGCTACACTCCTACACCACAGAGCAACGAGGAAATGGCTTGTCGAGGGGGGAAATTGGGCTGGAGAATTTAGAGTGTCGCGCCATGTTCATGCTACATTGAAAGAGACTGAGGATTTGGAGAAGAATAAGGATTATGGAAGATTCTAGAGGTGTGGGAGTAGGTATTCATTTAGGCACAGTGGGGTTTAATCCTTGATTAACATGGTTTCCAGATATGGAAAGAAGGTTGGTGAGGTCAAGGAGACTCAGTTTAACGTTTTAAGTTTTAGTGTTATATTCATTCTTTCGTATCTTAAGACAGGTTTTTGAATCTCTCCATAGTGCAAATATTGATACAGCTGGCCAACGCGCATGGGTATATGTTCGTCGTTTGGCTCGTATTACAACATTAGCACAAATTTGTTGGGAATTTAATCAATTTTCCTAAATCCGTGTGATTAAAATTGGCAATCAATATATCAAACAATAATATATGTGTGGAAATTTAAATAACATCAAGAATTATTTAATATCGTAAAACCGTCCAATGAAAAGGGAAAATCAATGGGGCAAACCAACAACTCCACTATCACCGAATAATAATGGGAATACAATGTTTATCCTCTCAAGATTCTTGTCCTAAATCAAGAGGTAACCACACACTACCACAATCATGCAACACGTCAAGAATAATATTCTTGGCACCATAAACAACTCATCTAACAACAATAGATGGAATCCAAATAATCAACTACAAGAGATGAAGGAGGATATCACCTAACCCGTTCCAAGAATTAACTTGGAGAAACCACCACTTGAAGAAATCGAGTCGAACGTCGAAACTTCGTTCCAAGCAGTGCACAAAAAAGGCTGAATTTTTCCTTCCCAAATTCCCTTGTTGCCATGCAAATTTCCGTGCGTAATTGTTTCTATGTTTCGGTTGGTTTCAACAGCCACATGCATCCTATTATATATAGACCCCAAATTGTCTTGTATTTTGTGTTTCCCAAGAATCACAATTGGATGCTGCCGCTAGAGACTAATTGCAAGTAAATTAACTTTTAATTGAAATTGCATTATTCATCCTCCAACTTTCAACTTGTATTTAAGTTGGGTATTCATCATGGGCTGGACCCGCCCAACAAATTTAACATCATACAGCTAGTTAGAGGCATTTCATCAATTACTATATCCCAAACAAAAAACAGACAATATAAAGCAATCAAAATGTACTCTAGGTTATAATAATAAGGGTTCTATGCTCTAGGTTATAGTAATACACGACGCTCTTCCGATCTATGAGACTTAAACAACAATAGAACAACCTACCACCAAAGTTATGCCATATTTGCATAAATAGTTTCCATATTTGCATGAATACATTGTTCAGTTTCCTGTTGTCAATTGAGTTCACATTCAAGTTATGCCACTTGTTAGTGATGTATCCTAGATGTTGTATCATCTAATACATTGTTACATGTATAATCAAAGTTAATTTAAGTTCTCTACAGAGATGTGAAAGATATATCAAAATGCTAAATCAGATATGATTGAGTTGAAACCAGTATTGGTTTCACTACATGTAAAACAGTTCTAAACTTCTATATTGAGTTCAATGTCTATAATAGAGCTACTATCTTGCCTACTTATTGGTGGTAGACAGATTTTGTACTTAATGCATGCCAAGATGAAATCCTTAAGATGGAGCAGGAATTTGAGGTTGAAGTATTTTCTTAATTTGGTTATAGTTTTTGAAATGCATATTGTATACTCACGTAACTCAGTGGAGAGGGCATGCTGATATAAATGTCCAGTATGCTTTGCCCTCAAATAAAAGAATATTCTCTCTTTCTCATAGGACAATGGTATTCCACATAGTACCAAAGTAGGAAGAGGTCACCGCTACCAATTCATGAAACTTGTACATGTCAATCGTATGAAAAATTTATGTGAGGGAGCATATTGAAGACTATAGTAGTAATATAACCACAGACTCCTATTTCCTTTCAAAAGATAAAAAATAGAGAAAAAGAAAGTAACGTATGCATTATATTATCTACGACTCTGTAATTAATTGAGTGTGACTTTAATATTATATTAAATGCAACTTTCTATTACTCTCTGTAATGACCCACTCCACTTTAATATGATATTGTCCGCTTTGGGTATAGCATGCACGGTTTTACTCTTGGGCTTCCATTAAAGAGGCCTCATGTGACTAAACTTGGGCCTGGAGATAAAATAACACTAAAATTTGGGCTCGAAAGTATAAGTCTTGGACTTAAAAATATACTTCATACGCCTTTAGAAAAATATATGTCAAAATGATTTGAAATGAATAGAATCTATTGACTTTAAATAGAACTACATTGAAATTTGTCGTATGCAAACATAAATAATAGGACTAGAACTGTATCTTGGAATGAAATCCAATTAATTATAAACTCGTGTTATCTTAAAAGTAAAAATAGATGAGCGACGTGAATTTCTTTAAAATCTTTATCGTGACCAAAATTAAAATAATAGATTAGGGTGGTAGCGACATGCTTAAGTTCTTTTAAAGCTTTCGCTACAACCCCTTTCCACTTATTTAATTTCTTCTTCGAAATTCAGTTTACTTGTTCTGTTAACTCCAAATACTTCTCCAGTACATATCCGTTTCTCTTTCTCATGTAGCTTCTTTGCTACTGTGACTGCCCCACTAGACCTTAACCAATGAAATCTCTCAATTCCTGAGGACGTGTACTTTTCTATCAAGAATGGTAGTCAGAATTTCATCATAGGTTAGATCTTCCCGTACTTTTAACTGACTAAACATTCACAACATGACCTGGGTCCAGAACATACTTCCTCAACATGGATACGTGGAATACGTTATGCACTTCCGATCTAAGTTCTGGAGACAATGCCAAACGATACGCCACGTTTCCAACTCTTTCCAATATCTCAAAAGGCCTGATGTACCTTAGCCTCAACTTCCCTTTCTTTCCAAAATGAAGTACACCCTTCATTGGCGCTGCTTTGAGAAAAATTTTTTCCCCGAGATCGGAAGTCGAAGCTTTTTCTTTCTGATTGGTATAACTTTTCTGTCAGTCCTTAGTGATCTTAACCCTTTATTACATGTTTGACCATCCACAATGCTAGTGAAATTTAATAATGTAGACTTTAAGCAATGGCAATGGAGGTGTTAAATCAATTTTTTAGTGATAGACCATCTCTAAATGCCTCTATTTTTAAGAAGTATTATTTCACTAAATGGAGACGATTTTTAAATATATAGGGTGACTTTTAAATGTATTGTTTGGTCTTACTTTTAATGGTATGAGTATTTTAAAATTTCAAGGGCCAACGGAATTAGAGAGTGTATTGGGGAATATTTATAAGCCTCAATATTTAAAATAGAGAGTAATCTAAATTAAAGATTCTATTGGAGTTGATGTTAGTTAACAACTACAAAATATATATAATTGCAGTGTTAGTAAAACAGCTAAAAGAATCTTTTTAACATAGTAAAATAGCTAAAAGAATCTTTTTTAACACCAACTTAAAATTAGTGTTAGATTTAACCACAATTTTGACAACTCATGTGCCATTATTTTATTTTTTTTAATTGATCTCTTGTTGTGTGCAATGTTGGAAATTATCAAAATCACAACTAACCATAATGAATTATCAAAATTATCATAATGAATTGAATGGTCTGGTCCACTTGATTTGCATTGCACTAGTTTAATTAAATGCATTTTAATTGTGTGTGTGGCTACATAATTTTTACAACTCAATTGTGGATGCTGTGATTGTTAACTCGACAATATAGTTAACTATGGTGTTAGAAATTAGAATTTTAATAGCATACAGAAAATATTGATTAAAATTATGTGAAAGTTCTCATCACATCAAATATGTGGCTAAATGTGGAGTTGACATGTGTCCAAAATTTGAAATTTAAATTGGTTGATAAATAGGAGTGATTTTTAATTGTTTACCAAATATTGTGGTTATTTTGATTTGATAACGAATAGTGGCACGGAAAAGGTGTTTTAACACCACATATATTTATGTGCTTATAAATTGATCTATAAATTGTTATGTGGCATCGTGCCTGAGCCTGATTTATGTAATAAGTGAAATATTGTGGCTTGTCTACTTAGCACAACTATACTGAATACTACATGAAACTGACAAGAAATAACTATATGGAATGAATAATTAATTAAGTAGTATATTATAGGTCTTGTTCACGAATTAGGTCTAGTTTGTTATATTAGCTTCGCCGTACACCATTTCTATATTATAGGTCTTGTTCTTTACATTTCTATTCTCGTAACCATAAGATGACTTTGTGTTTAATTCTATAGATGATATATTGTATCGTGTAAGAAAGTTTTTTTTAGTAATTAGGTATAAATAAATGCTATTGTATATACCTTCGGCCTTGTGACATTGTAATTCACATAAATAGATGGTCAACTGTATATTTCACATTTTGTGTGGTATTTGGCTTGTGAAAAAATATAGTTATCATAAGATAAAACTTGTAAAGATGAGTTGCTATTTTGCTACACAAGTTGTGGAGATCGTTGTTAGTACTTTGACGATGAAGTTAACAATCTTTCAAAAATCCGACTTGCAACTTCAATTACACCGCGAACGCAACAACATTTTTTAGTTATTAACTAACAAATTTATTACTAGGTTGGTTTAGAGCTACCAATGGCGATGCCATTATAATAGAGTAAGAGCCATATTTACTGTCACATGTATTTTTATATAGCATTAATTAATTAAATCATGTTTGCAAATTGTCTATAGCAATTAATGAGAAACATGTAACCGGAGATATGAGTGTATATGCAATAGTATTTCCCACGTTAAATCGTTACCATGTTATAGAGCAATTGAACTATTACAAGATGTTAAATATTTGTTAGACAATCAAGAAAAATCATCAAAATATGATAGAGGATATGGAATTAGAGTTTACAAGGAAATAATTATTACAAGAAAGATATCCGATGCAAGAAAGAAAGAAGTAAAGCAAAGTCAGTTAAAATTTCCTTTGCTATTTTGCTAGGAAAAATATGATATTTTGATATATACAATAAAACTACTAACCAACAAAATTGAAAAAAATGAGAGCTAGCTACAGTAAATAAAACTCATAAGTTTGCAAAAATAAATAAATAAATAAATAATTGTTAGTTTTTTCATTAATTTTTAAAAAAATATTATTACATTTCCCTTAAATATAGTAATATATTAACTAGTTTCAAAAGCTAGCATAATAGGGTTTAAAGGGGGGAGGAGGCTAACGTAATAAATAAATAAATAAAACACTGTTAATGGGTGCAGCAACATAATTGAGAGTAATTAGTTTGCATATGGGAGGCATTTGCACTATTCTATCCCCCATTAAATACAGAGGTTCACCTTATATAGTGCTTTATTGATTCTATCTGGCTTGAATCCAAATTGTATCAGTAAATCGTGAGGAGAGTTACTCTTGGAGATCAATATATGATAACCTATAAACCATAGGTGCTGGCAAAACAGAAAGCTGCATATAAGAATCCACAAGAGTAGCAAATGAGAATACTTTTTGCATCGATTTGGCAAGAAGTCCAGTATTGCAGGCTGAAACCAGTGTCACGGTATCCCACCCTTCATGTTTTTGGTATGGGCTTTCTTAATGCATCACAAAAGGAATGCTTAACGTGTTGTCAAAAGAGAGCCGCGCAAACCAGTTTGGAGATCTCTGTGATTTTGGACGGAGTGTATTAATGTGTTAGTTCAGCAATTAGTGCTATTGGTGGTGTACAAAAGGATGCATGGTCACTTCCATTCAACTCTAGATAAATTGCAAGCAACTAATTGCAGAGTTGATCATTCGGACCTTTCCATTCGTAGATATAGATCTCGGACCTATGAATGGGGATATTCCTGAAACTCACACAGAAAAAAGAAGTGAGTTAGACAAAAAGAAAAGTAACTTGAACAAAAAAAGAAGTGACTTGGACAAAAAGAAACGAAGTGGCTTAGACAAATCCTTTTTGTCGATAACCTCAGACCAATCAATTGAATATTGATTAATAAGTAATCGATCGATCACTACTTGCAAACAACTCTTTTGCTCAAAAATGAAATTTTCCAAATGTTTCTGGAAATTATGGAGAACCCTACAGAGATCAACTTGAGTGCCAACTCCTCTAATGCAACAGTCAGATATGAGTCTAGCCGAACGCGAAAGAGAAAGACTCTAGAGAGTTATAAGTCTGTACTTCCCATAAACATCCCATCTGACGATGTGCACAACTTTTGCCAGCAGAAGAGGATGTGATGAGAACCACAATGGAACGATGCCAACAAAACCATCAAAATATTGGTTCCACCCAAGAAAGCTAAAACCTGATATTTTGATAGAAGACCCAAGCTTCACAACCTAAGAACCTAAGGTGGAAATACACCTTAAATCAAATGGAATGCAGAAACAAGAACCCATGATGATCAAAGTCGAACAACAAAGGTTGAACACCCTCGAAGTTGATCAAGTTCAAAGAAGAACTTTGGAGAGAAGGAAGAAACCTTCTTGTATTTAATTTCCATCATTCAGTGAATCATGCTTAAGATGTTCTATTTATAGTACAAGATGGTTTGGAGCCAACATATACAGGAAATAAATAAAAGAAATGAAAAACAAAATTTGAATTTCAAAATTCTGGCCGCGCACGAAGTCTGGTGGAGAACTATACTGGCGCAATATAGGAGTGATTACACCTGCAATGAGAAAGTGAAGTGCCTAATGTTGCCACATTGCTGTCGCTGGTTCAAGCTCATCAAAAAAAGGCTACTTACTAACTTTCGCAACTGAGAGCGTTGTGGCTGCAATGATAGTGATGCGGCCCTTTATGGCCTCACGTCCGACTGCACACAAAAAAAGCCCAACTGCTGACTTTCTGGGTGCATACTTTGCAGCCGCACCGTTATGGAACAAAAGTCCTAGAATTTGTTTTATTGATCCCTAAACTTCATGACGTGTGCTCTTCCGATCTTTGTGCTCGATCCATCAATTCTAGTACAAGCCCCATCGTTGACTTCCGAAATTCTTTGGCTATTGACCTTATAATTGGGCCATCGACATGTGAATCGAGGCTTGACTTTCTTGATTCTCATCATCATCTCCCTCTTGAAAATGATTCAACCTCGAATCATCAACTACACTGAAGGAGAAAGATCAATGACATTAAAAGTGGCGAAAACATTATACTCACCTGGGATGTCAAGTTTATATGCATTATTATTAATCTTCTCAATGATCTGAAATGGGCAATCACCACAAGGTTGCAACTTGGACTTCCTTTGATTAGGGAACCTTTCCTTCCTCAAATGCAACCGTACCCAATCGCCCGGCTCAAATGATATCTTCCCTTGTTTGCTTTAGATACATAGTATACATTATTTTTTTGATTTGGAGTTTCACTTTCTCATGGAGTGACTTCACCAATTCAGCTTTCTTTCTCCCATCCAAACTCCCCCTTTCATCAATAGGCAAAGGAATCATTGTTGAAGGATTAAAACCACAAACAATTTCAAATGGTGAAAATTCAGTAGTAGAATGAACACTTCTATTATATGCAAATTCGACAAAGGGTAACCGCTCTTCCCAACTCTTCAAGCATTTCTTAATGATAATGTGAAGGAGTTGTGTCAAGGTTCGATTAACTACCTAGGTTTGGCCATCCATTTGAGGGTGACGTCTAGTGGAAAATAAAAAGTTGGTTCTCAATTTGCCTCACAACACCTTTCAAAAATGGTTAAGAAACTTGACATCCCAATCCGACAAAATGTTTCTGGGGACTCCATGAAACCTAGAAATTTCTTTGAAAAACAAGTCGGCCATGTGGGTGGTATCATTTGATTTGTGACAGGGGATAAAATGAGTCATTTTACTAAATATATCAATAACGACAAAAATAGCATCACTTCCCTTCTTAGACCTAGGCAAACCCAAAATAAAATTCATGAAAATTTCAGTCTAAGGTTCAGTACGTATAGGCAATGGTGTGTACAAACCATGAGGAGTGAACTTGGATTTATCCTTTTTGCAAGTTATACACCTAGAACAAATTCTTTCTACATCTCTTCTCATTTTTGGCCAAAAGATATGCTCTTGTAAAATTTTGAGGGTCCTCTTACCACCAATGTGCCCCATCAATCCACTCTTATGTGCCGCTCTACCAACAATTCATGTATTAAACAATTAGGCACAGACAATTTGTTTTGTCAAAACAAGAAACCTTCACTCCTATAATACTTGTCCCTATAATACTTGTCATGAGCACCCTTTTCACAAGTCAGAAATGCATTTGAAAAATCCATATCATTCACATATCATTCCTTAATGCATTCAAAACCTAACAATTTTGCACCCAGTGAAATGATAAGAGCATACCTTTGGGACAAGGCATCGACCACCACATTTTCCTTACCTTGTTTATACTTTATAACGTAGGGGAAAGTCCTAACGTACTCCATCCACTTGGTATGCCTCTTGCTCAGTTTCCCTTGCCCCTCAAGTGTTTCAAAGACTCGTGATCAGTGTGGATTACAAACTCTCTTGGTCAAAGGTAATTATGCCAAGTTTCCAATGCTCTCACCAAAGCATAGAGCTCCTTGTCATATGTTGGGTAGTTCAATGTGGCCCCATTTCGTTTCTTACTAAAATAGGCAATGGGATCTTCTCTTGCATTAGAACTGCTTCAATACATATTCCTGAGGCATTACATTCAATCTCAAAAGTATTATTAAAGTTAGGCAATGTTAAAACCAGTGCAGTGCACAGTTTTTCTTTGATTTTCTTGTTCCTGTCGCCACTTGAAACCTACATTCTTTTTCACTACATCAGTAAGAAGTGAAACGATGTGCTAAAATCCTTAACAAAGTGGTGATAAAAACAAGCTAAAACAAGAAAACCTCTTACCTAGGTGACACTTGTGGGGGTGGACCAATCCTTGATGGACTTGA
>CAVNYN010213732.1:0-18604 GCA_963692815.1 Nyctanthes arbor-tristis | reverse complement strand
AAAATATAACTTCCTTTAAAGTAGCAAACAATCTTTTACCTGGAGTTGGCAGCGTGAACGACAGAGGGTGGCAATTAAGTTATCATAAAAAAAATTTCCTTTCAAAATAATGCTTTAAGCGAGTCTACAGAAACATAGACCTGACTTTGATACCAAGCTATAACGCCCCAGGCTCTAAGCACCCGAGATGCTACTAAACTTCTCTTCTTTACTTTAATAAAAGCGGAAATTGTCATTCATATAGAATAAGTGCGGAATTTTTTTTTTTAAAATTAGCTGAATAATATTTCATAAATAATTTCCAATGTAACCATTGTCAACACTTAACAAATACTAAAACCATTGTCAAAATAATCAACTTTGAAATAACAACAATGTCTATATTATTTATCCAAAATAAAGGAAACATTTATTCTTCTTTTTTCCCCCTCAATTGCCATTCCCAGTCGAGTCACTGCTGGTCCTAGAACCTGAAATGTTTGAAATAAATGGGTGAGTGTTTCAAAGAAACACTCAGTAGATTCCCTGCACACAAATCTTTAAAACATGTAATACATATTATGCACCTAACTGCATGCACACACGTAAACTTATGTCTGTGGGCTTGCTTTACAACAAGCTAATTGTCTGTGTCTGTGAACCCGTCAGAATGACAAGCTAAATCTATAGGCGCCCGATTAAAGTGAGCTAATTATGCGCATATTTTTCCATATTTCCATAAATCACATTTAAGCACAGGAATATGCACATAACATGTATTCCATCTTATTTTCATAAAAACATGCGCTTACAAGTTTAGAAAACAATTTTAGTAAGGAATTGTATCAAATTGTATCAACTTATGCTCCTCGTCTAGACAATTAGATAAATAAATGTTAGAAATCTCGAAAATGATTAGAATTAAATAAAATATAAAACTAAATTGTGAAGTTTGAAAGTTTTTGATTAAAGTATAAACTTTAAAACTTTAGGGACTGAAGTGAGCAAAACCGAAACCTTGGTGACCGAGCTAGAGGGTTTCAAGACCTGAGAGATTAAAATAGATAAAAGTTAAACTTTTGGGGTAACTCAACCGTTAGTAAAACCTTCGGGTGTGAAATCAACTGTAAATAATGATTTGGGGACAATTTCGAGAATTGATAACTCCTAGGGACTGGTATAAAACAAATCAACACTTGGGGGGCCTGAATGCTGATCTGAATCTAACAAAACAAATCCCTACTCCCAAATCGTCTGATACTGAGAATCAGAGAGAGAGAGAGAGAGAGAGAGAGAGAGGGATAGAGAGAGAGCCACAGAGAGAGTGGAAGGGCGATGGTAGGGCGATGGTGTTGGGTTTGAGTGGCGATGGTGTTGGGTTTGCGTGGCGATGGTTCGACCGACAAGAGGGAGTCACGGTCGAAGGAATATGGTTCACTGCTGGGTTCGGGTAGCGAGGAGCAGTGGCTGCCTTCGTAACCGAGAGTTGGGTTCGAGTCACAGTGGCTTTTGGGATTTGAGGTTCGGGTGCTGTCACGGTAGGGAGAGGGTGGTCGTGGTGTGCGGTGGCGATGGCAGGCGCGGTGGTGTACATCCGAAGCAAGGGGTTCGGGCTTGGCGCAGATGGATCGCGGTTCAAAGGATTAAGGTAAGTTTATAGGTTCGATGGGTGTTGGTCGATAGTGGTGGTTCAACGAACCGGGGACAGTCGAAGTTCGCAGCTGAGGGCAATGGAGGGGTGATTTGGGTGAGGGATGGCGGTCGACAATGGGGTAACTTCTCGGGTTCTTGGTTTGGGGTTGAATGGCAATTGTTTGTTCTTTTTTTTTTGGTTTAGAAGGTTTCTGGGCTTTTGGGGATCCGCGTGGTGACGGAAGTGGTGGTGCGTGGTGGCTGTTTTCCTTGGATTGGACGGGATGGGTTGAAGGAGCAATGGCAACAGTAGCTGCTTGGACGAAGGGGCAATGTTTGACGCCGGGTATGATTCGAAGAGGTTCGAGAGGAGGGGCAGCCGTGGCTGCCTGTGTACGTGTGTATACAATGCACGTGTATGTATATACCTGAAAAGAGACTTTGAATTTTTTGGCGTTTAATGTTTCTGCTGCTGTGAATTGTGAGTGGGTATAAAATTGTATGCTGGAAATTCTGTAGTGTATGCGTGAGTATAGGAGGAAGTTACTGGATGTTTTCTTGCTGAATTTTCTGTTGAACGTTTGAATTCATTTCAGAGTGAATTTGTTGTGTGGCTGGGGAATTATAGCGGGCATGGGTGTGTACGTATATACCATAGGAGATGAGTCCATACGTGAGGGGAGACTTGAGGATAATAAGGGAAATATAATTCTTGTTGCAGAAGAACAATTAACTAAAAGAATAAGAGTGTAGGTTGAAGTGGAATTAAAATCAATCATCTGAAATCCGAGTCTAAACGTGTTCAAAGTTTTATTAGCATTGGGAGTTATATTGGGCAAGAATTAGCCCAAAATGGGCCCTAAAATTGGGGCTGGGGAGTTGAAGTATAATTTGGGCCTAAGAGAAGTTTACGACGAGATGGATTTAATACATTGAGTTTAATTTAAATGGGCTGAAAACTAAAATATAAGAATTAAGCTCCGTCACATAAGTACAATTTGGGCCGAACTTTCTTGGGTAAAGGACTTAATTTATTAATCTGGATCCGAATTTAAAACAAGATCCAAATAATGACAAATTTACGTTCTTCTTTAAAATAAATAGATGAGAGACGCGAATCTTTTAAAACCTTTTACCGCGACCCATTATTAAATAGTAGATTAGGGTGGTAGCGACACTATTGAATTTCTTTAAAATCTTTAAATGGAGAATTTTCATTTATGAAAATCCGATCGCTACATAGCACGCATCTCTAAATGTTTGATACTGCACACTGTCATAAAACTTCAACTCTTCATAGCTTGTTGTACCCCGAACAACATTTTTAAGTGTTCTCAAATAATACTTTTCTCCAGCCCCAAGACGAACAAAGTAAATTCTCCCAACAGAAAAACAAAGTTTTCTCCTCTAGTGTTTCTCTTCCAAACAAATTTCGTTGGAAATTCAGCATATGTTAATTTCCTTGCATTAGGGTACTTTTTATTTGCTTCCATCCATGCCAAGAACTTACTTTGGTGCACAGATAATCGAGTAATAACTTCAAAAATTGAATCACTCGGATCATAAAACACATCTTGCTCATATGGTAGATGAAATCCCAACCCTTCAACAGACACATTCCTGTAATAATTATTACAGGAGTAAAATTTTGTAAAAGGATTTCATAGAAACCGTTTCTACTTGGCAAGTATGTTGACAACAATGGTAAACAAAGTGGTTGGCATAAATTTATATGTTGATGTTTTCTTTCTTGTGTTGTGAAATAATTTGAGTAGTAGGTGTTAAGAGTAGATTTAGTAGAATTATTATATTTAATTTTATTTAATTGAGTAATTTTTAGTTTTACTTTGTTTTTAGCACTTCATCTATTTTAGTTGTATAGTTTAGTCCTTGTACATATAAAACTCTTGTATTCATATCGCCGTTTACATTCCAATAAAATTACCATTATATCCCTTAATTTTTTAATTCAAAAAAATATTTAAAAATATTAAAATTAATAAAAAAATTAAAAAAAAAGAAAACACTCACCTCACCCCTCCATCAGGCAGCAAAATGGGGGAGATTCACTTCCCCTTTGGCCGCCGGAAATGGCAGCATTCTGGTGGCCGTTCTTGTTAAGGGAGGGAGAGGTGTTTTCTTTTTCAAACCCAAGGTAAGGAATAATCAGTTACGCTAAAGAATGCTGTCAATACCCCTAGAACCATACCTGTAACCCAAGTCAATTCGGGAATGATTCGCAGAGAAAAGAGATATTTTGACTTTACTTAATTTTTTTTTATTAGAATAGAATTTGAAGTGTATCTACGCCCCATAGAAACTGTCTACCTGAGATTGTCCCTTAGCCCGTAGGCCCTGACACAAGGTTAGAACTCTAGCTCTTCCAGAGTGGTATCTCACTGATGGCTCGAGGGGATTCTCGAACACGGAAAATGATCCAATGAATTTGAAAGAATTGAACGAGGAGCTGTATATTATTTTTAATATTTTTCAATTTTTTGTTTTTAAAATTAAAAAGTTAAGGGGTATAACGGTAATTTTATTGAAAAGTTAAAGACAATATTGATAGAATCTGTCAAAAAGACCCATCGTGCGAATTTATGAAAGGTTGGGGACCCAAGAGGTAGGAAAAAAGATTGGGGACCCAGCCGATTCTTAACTCGAAGGTTAATTAACCACAAACTTTTAATTTAGTTGAGTAATTTTTAGTTTTACTTTGTTTTTAGTACTTCATCTATTTTAGTTGTATACTTCAGTCCTTCTATATATAAAACTCGTGTATTCATATTGTAGGGTTTGTTTTCTTCTATCATTTGTACCTTCCCTTTTATTATTTGTTCTTCTCATTTGTTCACACTTTGATTTGATATTGAGTTTCTTTGCACAAAAACACATTAGTGGCAATCTGTTTACCTCATTTTGTACATGATCCACTGACATTTTGGATGAATAAACCACACCGCTCGACTCTAAATTTCAAGGCTGTCAGATGGACAGCGCTGGTGGATGGTGACAAGTGGGACGGATGGCTGGAACTTCAATCGGTGTTTGGCGCCGCGCGAACGGGTTTCCGCCGTTAGGGGTTTTACCGTTGAGCTCGAAATTCGATTTTCTATTTCTTGGTGGTATTTTTGTGCATTATTTTCTTATCTTCTATCAGTATATATTATCTCCCTCTTGATAGATTTTGGAGTTGTTTGGATAGATGTTCTATGATTTTTGAAGTAGTCTACTTATGTTGTTGATGTTTGGCTGTATGATTTTGAGATAGTTGCTATTTTCTTTTACCTTGGTTGAAATTCATTTTGATTTTGCGGTGATATTAGATTAATTTCTTTCTTGGTGCTATTTGCCTCATCTCTTAGTTTGTGCATTGTTTGTGCGTTGTTTGATATTTGCTTTCTTGATTTGTGGTTGAGTGTTGTTTTAATCGTGGAATGATATATTATTCAGTTCTGAGCTAATGAATCATGTTGAACTGTTCCAGAAGTTTCTAGCCAAACACTATCTTATTGAGTAGTTTCAAAAGTTCTTACTTACACAAGCATGTCTAATATCAGCTTCTACAAGTATTGGTTTGTCATCTTAGAGTCTTTTAGTAATTCATCCTTATGGATTCTTGATTCATGTGCCTCTAGACATATGTCATTCGACTTCACATTCTTTGACTCTTTACATCCTACCTTTTCTATATTTGTACAAACTATTGATGACACTCATTTGCCTTTAGTAGGTGCGGTTCTATTAATATACCTACATTTTGTCTTGTAGATGTCTATTATGTTCTTAATCTTACATTAAATCTTGTTTCTGATGGTTAATTATGTGGTTGTGGATGTTTAGTACATTTTTCTTCTACTACTTGTCATATCAAAAAATGCTAAATCTCAGAAGGTGATTGGAGTAAGTTCATAGACAAGAAAGGCTATATGTTATGGATAGTCTGAAACTTGCACAAATTCCTGCTCTTAGTGCTGATATGTCATCCTTCCACTTTAACTCATCTTCTTCAAAATTTTATCTATGGTATTCTAGCTTTAGATATGTGTTTGCTAGTCATTTAAAATTTCTAGCCTATTAAGGTCATTTGGGAGATTTGCAAACTCATGATATTTGCGGGTGCAAATTGGCTAAATTTTCCGTTTTGACCTTTTCTCAAAGTGCTTCTCGCTCTGTCGCACTATTTGATCTTATTCATTTTGATGTATGGGGATCTTCTCCAACACCTACTAAAGGAGGGTGTATCTGATGAAGAAGCATTCTGAATTTGTCTCAGTTTATTGTTCTTTTAGAAGAGCTTAAATTGGGTACTCAGTAGTGATTAAGTGCTTTAGGTTTGATTTAGGCAGGGAGTAAACATAGGATGATTTTCTGGAATTGCTTGCTATTGATGGCACTATTCACCAAAATTCATGCATTGATCATGCTCCCCAACAAAATGGTATTGCTGAACAAAAGCATAGGCACATTGTGAAACTGCTTGTTCTTTTCTCTTGTATTCTAAAATGCTTAGTGAATTTTAGGGGAACAACTAAATGTCTTCTATCAAATCAACAGGCTACAATCTTCTATTTATCATCATTTGAAATATTGTTTGGGCATGTTTTGATTATTTCATCTTAAAAGTCTTTGGATGTACTTGTTTTGTTCTTATCCCTAAAGTAGACCATATTAACATTGCAAAAAAATTGGTTCTAAGTAAATACTCAATACCCAAGTTGGGTTACAAAGTTAATCATGATATAATCAAATGCTTTCTAGGTCGTTTCAGACCTTACGATTGGTATTTATCTCCTCCAAAACATTTGAACTTGGAGATATATGTGAATATGGTGGTTATCTAGACTTTAATTAGGATGTATCATGCCTAGCTACTTAATAGTTATTCGGGTGTAAAGTGTAACGCGACCTAGATATATCTAGCTCGGATATATATGCGGAAATTAAAAACACCAGAATTGTTGACGCAGAAACCCAACTGGGAAAACTGCGAGCACCCTTGCCATGGGACAAACAATCCACTAACACAGATAAGAGTTTAGTACAGCTTGAGAGACTTAGTGATATTGCAATATACACTAAACATTCAAAAGGAAAAACTTATAAAAGAAACTCCCTTTTTTACGCATTTTGACATGTGGCAACGTGCGCTGCTTTTGTCCTCTCGCTATCACGCTCACACGAGAACGTACATCAGGCCTCCTAGAATCCACCTGGATTCATCGTGGGAAACAAGAACTCCTAACACTCTTCAATCTTGTGTGAATCATCCCTTGCACATATACGATCTTGAATCAATGCACTATGTAGGGTTTTGCCAAATAAACATGGTTTTAAGACATGTAGGCCCGAATTGCAAGATTAAATCTCGCGGATAGGAAGTGTTTGTTTTCTCCATGTGGTCGAGCTCAAAAAAAATATTGTAAGAATGCTTTGGCCCGTCGTCCTCTTTTCATCATTCGACCTACAACGAATAAATATAGGATAGGACTTTGAATTCTTGTGCAAGACAAGAATTAAAGTTACCAAATCCACGTAGAACACAATAAGGAAAGTTAGAATCATAATATACAATAAACACATAAACTTTCCTAATCTAAAACAAACTTGTCATGCAAGAAGTTAAACCCTAATGAAATATGGTAACTAATGTATAACACAAATTAGGTAACTTGGTTACTTACATCAAACTAACGTTCTTGTGCCTCAAGAAAGGTATACACGCCCCAACCTTCCTAATCTTGGCCAAGACACGATTTAACTTAAAATTTGAATGTTAAAATAATATAACACGTTAAACAAGTCATGCATAATAAGTCACAAATATTTTGACACTTAGCAAAAATTAGGAATGCCAAATTACAAACAATTTTGTACTAACAATATACATACAAAGGGTTTACTTGTTACTAATCTAGTCTAGCCTATGCTTTTCTTTAAATCCTTTGTTTCACTCGATAGTATTATCGATCATATCAATGCAGAGTAAATGAATGCATTTCCATACCATTCAATTTTAAGTAAGTGAAATAGATAAAATAAAATAGAATCTTTATCTATTTCACTTGCTTAATGCTGGATCTTACGGACTAATTATTTGACTATTGGCGGGTCTCTTTGTATGTGTCCTCCGAAAAGAGGAGGACTCAATGATTATTCATTCGCTGGAAACCAGAAGTAAAAATTTTGGTAGATAGGGATCCCGTAAAACTTCTTTCAAGGAATGGGCTAGACTAGGCCATTTCTCAAGAACAATAGCTAAAGGACATGATACTGCCACTTAGATCTCGAACTTAGATGCCGATTTTCACGAAATATCTCAAAAGTATTTAGTGCCCATTTCGGTCAACTCTCCATCATCTTTCTTTGGCTGAGCAGTATGTATTTTCGCGGTGCTCGTTTTTCCAATTATGAAGTGTGGCTAAGTGATCTAATTCACATTGGGCCTAGTGCCCAGGAGGTTTGGCGATAGTGGGCCAAGAAATATTGAATGGTGATGTGGGTAGGAATTTCCGAGGAATAAAAATAACCTGTGCTTTTTGTTTTTTTTTTTTTTTTTTTTTTGCAGATTTGGTGAGCATCTGGGAAAACTAGTGAATTACAACTCTATTGTACCGCAATAGATGTATTGGTCTTTGCAGCCTTAATGCTTTTTGCTGGTTGGTTTCATTATCATAAAGTGGCCCCAAATTGGCTTGGTTTCAAGATGTAGAATCTATTTTAAACCACCATTTAGTGGGGCTACTAGGACTTGGGTCTCTCTCTTGGGCGGGGCATCAAGTACGTGTATCTTTACCGATTAACAAATTTTTAAATGCAAGAGTAGATCCTAAAGAGACACCGCTTCCTCATGAATTTATCTTGAATCGAGAACTTTTGGCTCAACTTTATCCAAGTTTTGCCGGGGGATCAACCCAATTTTTCACCTTGATTTGGTCCAAATATGTGGAATTTCTTACTTTTCGTGGACGATTAGATCTAGTAACTAGAGGTCTATGGCTGACTGATATTGCACACCATCATTTAGATATTGCAATTCTGTTCCTGATAGCGAGTCACATGTATAGGACTAACTGGGGCATTGGTCATGGCCTAAAAGATATTTTAGAAGCTCATAAAGGTCTATTTATAGGTTAGGGCCATAAAGGCCTATATGAGATCCTAACAACGTCATGGCATGCTCAATTATCTCTTAACCTAGCTATGTTAGGCTCTTTAACCATTGTTGTAGCTCACCATATGTATTCCATGCTTGAATATATATGGAGAAAGACAAAAAGGTCATCGTTGTTTTGATCCAATTAGTCAAAAATTATATATCTCTTGTCATGTGGTATTTCTTGAACATGTTTGATTCTTCTCTATTGTTGATTCTACTCCGCACTATACCAAGTCTGATCTCCTTTATGTTGACCCATTCTCTGATGATACTAATAGACATTCTACTCCTCCCTCTATTACTCCCAAACCATCTCATGCTCCTTCCTCACCTACTCTTGTTACTTTTGAGCCTTCATCTAATGAAGGTAGATATGTACTGGTTTACGATATCCCTTCTTTCCCATGGCTTCTCAAACACCTAGTTAGCACACGCGAAAAAGAAAAATAAACATATCTAATCGGAACGGAGGGAGTAATATATATATGCACATACTATATAATAAGAGTGATGTGTGAGGCCTATCATCGTCCACTATTTTGTCGGGTTGTGACCTTTTATTTTTTTTTTTTTTGTCTTTTGGCATTTCCTTTTTTAGTACAAAAAGTCCCTCCACTCTTTGTACGGTTGGTCTTTCTAGCTCATTTTGGACCACAAAATTTTCACCCACCCTTTCCATTTGATCTACTCTCAATTCCTCTCCTCCATCGATCTAGCTATCTTCCCCATTCTTAGCGCGTTTATGGCTAGAAATTGACGGGTTTAAAGGTTAGTAATCGTAGCCACATGCTCTGCCGAATGTTCTTCATTTTAGCCACCGGTTCTTGCCGTCATTCTCTTTTTCTTACCGCCTACAAGCTACAACGCCCTGTAAGGTAAGGAATCCTCCATTTATTTTCATTATTTGTTTTTTCCAACTTTTTTAGACTTGTTGTAGGGTTGATTGTGGGTTGAATCGAAGCTTTCGGGCTTAGCTGTGACTGTTTCCCTACTGGGTGTTCATCGATTAAGTTTGATATGAAAAGATTATCCGGCCACATTTCATGATTTTGTATTTTTCTATTCAAATAATCAAATTATACATTTAACTTTGCCCTGCCCAAATTTTGCATTGAGAAAAGGATTCTACTCTCTTGATCAAACTGAAAAACATTGCTTTATTGTAATGTTGCTTCGAAAATTTAAGAAAAGGAAGATTGGAGCTAATTTCTTTCTCAATTGATCTTTATTAATAGCCACTGGAATAACTGGTTCACTGTGTCTCTACTTCAACTGCCATGGCAAAGATTCTCAAGATTTCATTTCTAAGATTCTTGTTCATTCAACCTCCATATGATCAAGGGTAAATGCAAGATCAAGAATGCTAATTCATTTCTTCAAGTTTGGCGTTAATTAGAGGACTTCTAAGTAAGTATTTTCTTCTTTTTTCCCTATTTATATTCTTCCATAGATTTATGATATTGTTAATAAATAAGGCTGCGTTCTTTTCGTGATTCAGTTTTCTATTTTTGAGTTTTCAATTTATTTTCAATTTTCTGTTTTGAGTGCTTGTTTTCATATCTCTAAAAATATGTTTACTTTGTTATTTTGGAAAACTTTTTAAAAAAAACCTAAAACTAGAAAACATGTTCTTTTTGACATTTTGAGAATTTATTTGCTTGTTAAGTAAATTAAATTATTTTGTTCTTTCGTTAAAAAAATTATTTTGTTCTGTTGTATCATCACCAAGATTAAAATATGAAAGTTTGCTATAGTTTGTTATGAGGAAAAAAGAAATACAAAAAAATAATAATAATAAAAAAATAAACTACCTTTGGAAGCAAATGACAGATGAATACAATTAGAGGAGAGAGAAATTAGAGGAGGAGGGACGAAGAGTTGTAAAATTAGAGGAGAGAAATTGAAATTCTCAAAACAAAGCGTTTTCCTTATTTTTAATTAAATACCTATTTTGCTTAAAAACTCTCAAAACGACTTTTTATCATTTTCTGTTTTCTTCGTTAAAAAATTTCTTGTTTTTAAAAATTTATTTTTGGAAATATGAAAGTAAACGCATTTTCAGTGTTTTAAAAAATTAAAAACTAAAAATGGTCTCAAAACAGTAAAGAGAACAAGCCCTAAAAGTTCCTGAAGTTGTAGAAGTGTGTCTAAAAGGGGCAGATTTCAACCAAAAGCTTCGACTTATGGCTTCTGTATCATCTTCATTATGGTAAACTTTCTTCTGAAATAAAGATTTTGAATATGATTTTCAAGTAAAATAAGGTCTCTGGATTCAAATCTTCCTGCCACTTCTTCATATAGATCATATTTAGTACATGTGTCATGCATTTGGATGAAAAATTAAGTCATCTGTTTAGCTCTCTTTAGAACTATTAAATAAAAAAAGTCAGTTTTTATACCATTTCCCACTAAAATATGATCTTGTGAATAGGATAAGGATGGTTCTCTAGCTGAGGTGATACGCAAAAAATATTAAAGTTTTGACTCCAAAATCTGGGCCCAAATTTAGGTAAATTTGCTTGGAAATTGTTGTATTTATATTTTGTTTTGTTTTTTGTTTTGTTTTTTTTTTTTTATTTTCTAACTTACATTTTATGTGATCTCCTTTTTCAGGCAGAAGGTTGATTTTGTTATGTTTGAGAAGAATGCCATGGAACATCGAGAACAGGTAACCCTGACAAATGATTATGAGTTCAGTTTTGGCTTTTTGTAATCAAATTGAATTGTCATTTTAACTTTTTCATTTTTTGGCCGGCTGGTTTTCTTCTTCATTAGTCGACTATGACAATTTAGGTTTCTCACATTAATTTAACTCACGCGCTCAAGTCTGGAATTAGTTTTGTTTGCTTGAATTTAAAAAATTCTCATACCCAACAATGTGCTTATATATTGAATTTGTTCTTGAATTCTATGATTATTATACTTCTATAGATGAGAGAATGTGATTTCATTTTAGTCTGTAGTTTAATTTCCTGTCTTATTCTTGTTTGTCGTGTATTTAATTTGAAGTTTATCTTTTGCGCATATTTCATTTGGACTTCTTATAGACTTTTGTTTAACAGTGCATCATGTGGTATGGTATTTAGCTACTTTTGTTTTCCGTTAAACAAGAATGAAAACAAGAATGACATCTTCATTTTTCCCCTTTTAATTCTTTATTGTATTTCTAATCGTAGTAGTATATTTTATTGACGGTAGAATTGCCCTTTCTATGGAGTTCGGAAAAACTGACATACAAGAGTTCTTGTTATTGGATTTTTGCAATTGTCAACGGTAGCTCTGTGTTAATAATTAAAAAAAAAAGAAAAGAAAAAGGGAAGAGTTGCTCACTTTGTGAAAAATATGCATTTGTGTTGGACTTGAATGTGATTGACTAGAAAAAGGAAAAAAGCTAAAAGTTCACTCTTTCTCTGCATTGCGTTTACTTTTCAATTATAAGTTCATTTATAGGGTGAGATACCTCCAGGTGCATATAGTGCTCCAGGTCTTGCTGGAAGAGGTCAACTTTGTAATCTTATTTCTGTTGGTGGTCTTACAAATGAGCCAACTGAAGCAGCTTCATTTGATACATTAGTTGGGAGGAAAATGAAGACGAGATGGCCTAACGACAATAACTTCTATGAAGTTGTTATAACCAACTACAATCCTACTCATGTTGATGATTTCTCATTGCTTGCATATTTTCTCTCTAATTCAGTGCTTAAGTTCTGTAAATTGTCAGGATGTGCATGCTTTTGTTCATGGTATGGTTATTGTATGCTTATTGATCTTGAGAACATTTTTGAAAAATCTTTAGGATTTCATGTGACAAATGAATTGTGCAAAGAAAATCTACAATAGTGTACCCTTGAAACTCTGACATTTGGCACCTATTACTGTATAATATTGATGTAATTTTTTTTAGTTTTATGCTACTATAGAAGGTGTTGCTACTTCTTTTTGTATGTCGATTTATTTTGCTCCCATTTGAAACAAATAGAATTTTCTAAAGCTTTTTTCTCATTGCTTATATGCAAATGCAAAAATTATCCACTTATACTAAATATAGGGATAATGATTATTTGAGTGTTTTTGAATTCTAATTTATGATGAACTTTACTTATGAAAAAGTTAAAATAAAAACAGCGTGAAATCAGTGACACGTACAACGCATGCACGTGTCGACCCTAGTATATATAATAAATGTTAATAAAATGCATGGATATTTCATGTGCATGTGCTGCATAACCCATTCAAATCAAACACCAATCT
The DNA here is from genome assembly GCA_963692815.1 of Nyctanthes arbor-tristis. Taxonomy (NCBI): domain Eukaryota; kingdom Viridiplantae; phylum Streptophyta; class Magnoliopsida; order Lamiales; family Oleaceae; genus Nyctanthes; species Nyctanthes arbor-tristis. The sequence goes on along the minus strand of CAVNYN010213732.1, from coordinate 5,583 downwards.
CTACGCCATTAAAGTTAAAAAAATTTATTTATTCTTATGATCCCCGCCCCATGTTCTTTACTTAATGGCCTCTGTCCCAATTCTTTCAGACTTTAAAAAGTGAATCTCGTACTCTACCATTCGTTTTAGCGACATAAAATTCAGATGAATGAAGTATTAAATTAATTCGACAGCTGAAATCCTTCTATTTATACGTCAATGTCTTCTATTTGCACATACTCAATATTGCTGAGGTATTAGAAAATTTCCCAATTTAAGAGCATCTCCAATAAATTTTTTTTTTTAATTTTTAAAGAGCATATTCTTTCAAATAAAGAGTATCTTTAGATTTAAAAAGAGAAAATCTTATAATCTTCTCTAAAAAACTCTCAATTTGTAGCTCTTTATTTTACCAGCATCAAGAAACGTAATGTATTCTCTCATTAAAAATCAATATTTGTACTTTTAAATTCTAATGATCAATGAAGTTAAATACAATTTTGTTTAACCAAGAAATGATTCTTGAACTTGGAGAGCCATTTAGTTATAGAGAGCGAGTTTGGCAAAACCTACCGAATATTTAAAAAAGTTAAAATAGAGAGTCTATTAGAGTTTGGTTTTATATTCTGACTCTTTAAAATAAAGAGAATCTTGAATTTAGAGTGCCCATTAGAGATGCTCTAAGCATCTTGAGCATTTTATCTCTTAAATTTTTAGTTTAGCAATAACATTAGCAATTAAAATTTTAAAAAAGAAAACAAAAGAAAATACTCACTCCATCCCATTTAGATAGTTCGCTACCCTTTTTTCTTTCCCTGTCCTAATCATAGTCTTGTTTCTATATTATTAAGACTACACTTTTTTTTCTATATTCAGACCACATTTAAATTGCATTACCTATCTTTTTTGAGAAGTAATTGCATTACATATCTTAATATTTACTAATATTATATTTATATATTCATAATAATAATTTTTCACATTTTTATAACCAGTCTTTCATTAACTAGCATATCCTGTATTCTAAAAATATCCGTCTAAAAATTTCGTCAAGAATGTCTCTAAGTATGTTAAACAATTAAAATATTACAAATAGTTAAGTGCGGTTAACCGATTTTTTCCACATTTTTAAAGTTCAATAGCAAAACTTTTGGATAAATAAACATTATTTTGATTAAGGGTATTAATTAATAACAAGTTATAAAAAAATAAAACGATAAAATTTATTATGGATATAAGTGTGCTGCAGATAGAAAATTTTAGTGTGAATATAATTGTCCATATAAAAAAGTTTATTTTGTGTTACTTTACTAATAGTATATAGTGTTATTTAATTTAATGATGATTAGATATAACTATTAATTAAAATATCAATCATTAAACTGGGATAAATTAAGAATATAGTTTATGAAGTTTATTTTCTAATACTATACTTAATTAATCTTTGTGAAAATATATGGCACGGAGGGAGAATTAGAGACCGGGATTCTCAATTTGAAGAATTATATACTCATCCCTCCGTCCTCAAAAAATAGGATTGTAGGTATTTTGGCAAAAATTAAGAAATAGTGGATAATGTGGTTGGAACATTTAATTTTACAGGTATTTTTCCATTTTAGCCCTTTTGCCGAATTAATGATATGGAATTAATTCCAATGAACAAAATAGGAGAGATTAATGTCAAGGTAGAATGTGAAGGGCTAGTTGCAAGTGTCAACATTGCATAAAATAAATGGCTATGGTTCGTTTTCCCCAATATTTTGGTACCTAGGTAATTTACACGGCTAATTAACTATGGGCAAACATGGAAAATAAAAACTAAATGCAAGTTTGAGATATAGTAGATGGTCTATCTTTATGGGACGGATAAAAATGATATAGTGGAATATCTTTGTGAGATTGAGGGAGTATATAATTCTCAACTCCAAAGAAAGTGAAAATAAATAAATTTTCATGATTGACATGATTATTCTACAAACAATAATTACTAATTAAAATGAGCTTTGTAAGAATTACATAGAACAAAGGAAATGGAAATATCACTTGAATCAACTTTCCCCTTATTCATACGGTTCCCAATTATAATCCTCCTGCATGTAAGCTGCCTTTTCCTGGAAAAATGAGTTATAAGTCAAAAAGGAAACAAAGGTAATTAGTAATACAATTACTGGCCAGTGTACAAAAATAAAACTTTGTAAGTTGGGAATCATATAAAGAAAATAGTAGCAAGGAAAATGATGAAAGAGAACAAAAGTGGGTGGTTTTTCATTTCCATGGAGTTGGATTTGTTACTGTGGGGAGAAGGTGGTGGAGGACAAAAATAGTAGAAAGGGAAGTATGGGACAACAGGGTTTGGAGGCGGCATGGGGTAGCCATAAGGGTTTGTTGGTGGAGAGAAAGTGTTGCCGCGACCATTGCCACCACCACTACCACACGAGGGTGGTGAACAACTATTAGAAGGTTGCATAGGTGGAGGGGGGCAATTGGAAGTAACGGTGGTTGGTGGTGGAGGAGATGGCGGAGGCGGAGGCGGAGATGGCACTTGGGGAGGTGGAGACGGCACTGGCAGAGGCGGCGGCGGCGGCGGTGGAGACAAAATGGGCTGGCATGGGTTATCACAAGAGGAACACATTGTGCAGTCTACTTGGTCTTTGGTCATGGCTGTTAATGTTGACATGGCTTGAGAGAAATCATATAGTGAAATGAAAATAAACATTAAGAAAGGAAGTTGTGTGTGGTGGAGGATCCCCATTTTTGGATGGGTTGAAATTCTTGATCAAACAATACTTGTAAAATGATGGAAAAGTAGTCTATTTATAGATCTATATATTGACATAGTACGACTACCTGCATATGTTAAAGAACTTTCCACGTGATTATGTCTAAGATTTTTAAAATTATATATGGTCACTATAGCGATCCGACTAATGAAATATATCAGGATTCGAGTTTGAAACCCAATCTCTAATCAAGAGCAACCAACTCATCTGATAGAGGTGAATTGGCGTCTTTTGATTAGAGGTCAGGCTCCGAACTCAGAGTTCGATCTGTTACACTAGAAAACATCGCCACTATAGTATAGGTTCTTTCTTTCATGCTTCGCATCTATGACATGTGAGTATAAAGAAAGTGTATTTTGAAGGAATCGAAAAGACAACTTTGATTCTAATACGTTTAGATTTTTTATAAAAACAGATCGGTACTCACAAGAAAATGATTTGCTTTTTCAACTTTCTAAAGTATGATAAACAAATGCAAGTGATAATGAACAAAGAATTCGAGTATTCCATCATTTTGCCTATCTCATGCAAAATTAGATATTGAGGAGGGAGAGCTAGATTGGCGCTTGTCTCAAAATTTTCTTGACGAATGTAAAATATGGCAGTCCAATTTGCTTTAAAAGAATTTAATAGCCCACCAATTATCTAACGATCATTAATCCAACCATTACTTAATTTGCTCCCCTTTTACTTTGCCTGTTATTGATCTTTGACTTTTGTTTATTTTGTTTGAATACAATTTGTTTTTGCATGAAATGATGTTTGATTTTATATGTGTTATTATTCATGTAAGGTTAGCAGATTAATTAGAATGTCAAATGTCTCGCACCACGCTTAATCTAAATTCAAAGTTAACATCAAAGATTAGAATGTCAAAACTTGCGAATGAATGTATCGTTGAACCCCTTCAAAGTGACACTCCTTTTCATGAATGTCATCTCAAAAAATACTCCTCCATTCCAATTATATATGCTTGTTTGTTTTTTCACAAAGATAAAAAAACTTATGAGAAAGATAAATTTTACAAGTGATTTTTCTAATCTACCCTTATTTAATGAGTATTGACCAAAATAACAGTTATGGTTAGATAAATTAAATGAGGTTATATTGTTAAAAGAACAAATATATATTACTCAATTTAGAAACAAACTTATATATTTAGAACATTGGAAAAAGATAAACAAGTCTATAATTGTCAGACAGAGGGAGTACATTTTTATGTCACATTATCTCGTTGACAGAAAAACTTTTACTAGCTTAATTTTTTTTCTAGTTTCGTAAAATACAACACATTATCAATCATTTTGCCAATTAATTTTCCCACTCTATGAATTTAAGGATTAAAAAAATTCAATTCTAAATTGTTAAAATACCTTCGAAATGTTTTTTGAAAATTTTCCTTCAATTAAATTGGGGATGGATATAAACTTTTTGCGATAATTAGACACCTCACCCGGCTAAAAGACAAGTAGTGAACTTCGAACAAAGAAAGGCATGGAGACAACCAAGACTTGGGATGGGAGATTGGAGATGATCAAGGAGCCCTCTTCCACGTTACTACTAGAATAAAGACAAAAAGACACCGCATGTGGATTAAAACTGATTTCTAGTGTTAGATCATTAATAACTCACGTGTGGATTAACTTACTATGAGACGACTCATATGCGAGTTGTTTAATGATCTTCCGCCATGTGTGCATCTAATGAAATAGTCTTGCCTGACGTATAATGATAGATGAGAAGTCGATTTTTTTGGTCCTTTCTTTTTCTTATCTTATGTAGAGACGAAACGCAGAGATACACTAGCTATATATATATGTATCACAATTTAGTTGTATTGAGAAGTATGGCACTTCGAAATAAATCTAGTCCTTTTTTCGTTATCCTTGGCTGTGCAGACCCGTAAGTGTCCATTAGAGATGAATGACATAGGAGACGTACCTGATTTTTGTTTGTTCTTTCTTTCTTTATTTTATTTTATTTTATTTTACCTTTATTTTTTTTGGGTTACTCTATTGCAATAATGATCTCAGGCCATATGTGACAAATAGTATGAGATTATTGGGACAATTGTGTGGGACCTATATGTAAGGGGTCCACAGTGGAGTCCGGTTCACCTACCTACTATGGGCGGGGTTACATTGCCCACATTTAACATAGTACACACATAGCCAACACACATGGCAGCCATGTGTGAGCCACATCTGGCCATGTATGGGCCACGTCAGAAGTGGGCAGTGTGGCCCCACCAACAATGGGTGAGTGAACAAAATTGGCCCACAGTGTGTTGGTTATCTCAATAATTTCCTGTCATGTAACGATCCACTCCACTTTGACATGATATTGTTCGCTTTAGGCCTAGCTCGCATCGTTTTGTTCTTGGGTTCTCACCCGAAAGACTTCATGTCAAATGGAATGAGTCCCTTAGCTTATAAACTAGTCTTCTTTTCGCCAGATCAAGCGATGTGAGATTGATGCTATCACCATCACCCCACTTAAAGGGGGCCCAACGTCATCGTTGGCCACACTTCCGGTTGGGCTCTTCTATGATACTATCTGTAACGACCCACTCCACTTTGACATGATATTGTCCGCTTTGAGCTTAACCCGCAAGGTTTTGCTCTTAGGTTCTCACCTAAAAGGCCTCATGTCAAATGGAGTGAATCTCTTAGCTTATAAACTAGTCTTTTTTCTTCACTCAAGCGATGTAGAATTGAAAAAAATTGGTATAAGAGAAGAGTCCGTGAGGATTCAAACCCTTATATCCAATATCATATCAAAGTGGAGCGGTCGTTACAAATGGTATTAGAAAAGAGCCCAACTG
>CAVNYN010213731.1:0-30555 GCA_963692815.1 Nyctanthes arbor-tristis | reverse complement strand
GCTACTTGACTACTAGTGCTAGGCTGAGATGCTGAAGAATTATCAGGTATGACACTAGGAACAACTAAATTCATCTCCTTGTTGTTCGACTTTATCAAATTCCTCAATCATCTGATCTTCATAAAACACTGCATCTCTACTTCTCACAGGCTGCTTTTTCTTTGGATCCCAAAACTTGTATCCAACTGTTCATCACCATAGCCAAGAAACATACAAGGAGTAGCTCTGTCATCAAGCTTCGATCTCTGTTCCTTAGGTAGGTGTATAAAGGTTTTACACCCAAACACCTTCAGATGAGAGTATGAAACATCTCTGCCTGTCCAAACTCTTTCTGGAATATCAAAATCCAAAGAAACTGAGGGAGATCTATTAATCAAATAGCAAGTAATCTGAACTGCTTCACCCTAAAATGTCTTAGGAAGCTTGGCTGTCTTCAACATGCATCTGACTCTGTCAAGAATGGTATGGTTCATTCTTTCTGCCACACCATTATGCTGAGGAGTCCTTACTTCTGTAAACTCACGTTGAATCCCAAAATCTGAGCAATACTCTCTGAACACATGTGAAGTGTATTCCCCACCATTATCTGTTCTGAGGCTTTTCAAACACTTCCCTATTTCTCGTTCTACCATGGTATGAAATTGCTTAAAACACTGGAGTATCTGATCCTTAGATTTCAGAAGATAGATCCATAATTTCCTAGAAGCATCATCAACAAATGTAACAAACTATTTGTTTCCACCCAAAGATGCTACATCACCAGGAGAACACACATCTGAATGCACAAGTCTAAAATATTCTCTTTTCTTTTAAACGTGCCAGAAAAAGAAACTCGAGTTTGCTTACCGAATAAACAATGTTCACATTGGTCTAGAGACGTACCATTGGCTAAAGAAATAACTGCCTTCTTAGCTAGAACATGCAAACCTTTTTCACTTATGTGCCCAAGCCTCTTAGGCCACAGATCAGGAGAAGGATCTTCAACTGCATTTACCCTAGTCTTACAAGACTTTGCATAAGTCTTGTATTGCGTGCAACAAAGCTTTCCACTAGCGACAACTATTGATCCCTTTGATAACCTCCACTTCTGATAATCAAAAGTACTGAAATACCCGATTCGGTCGAGAGTATTTATTGCAAACAGATTAAACCACATGTCAAGAATATGCCTTACATCCTTCAAAATTAGGATGTATTCCATATTTGTCTCTAGGTGAATGTCAGCGATCCCCATGATTCTAGAATGTGAAGAGTTAGCCATGTTTGACTGGCCATAATCACATGCTCTATATGTAGTAAACAACTCAATATTTCTATAAACATGGTATGAGGCACCACTATCAACATGCCACTCAATAAGAGGGTCTCCAACATGTAGGCATTGACCCACTTCACAAGAGAGTACATCACTAGTCACCACACCTACAGTATTTTCATCCTCTATCTTTTGATTCTTACCCTCCTTGTGCTCTCTCAACCAAATCTTGCAATTTCTTTTATAATGACCCTCTTTGCCGCAATGATAACAAGTCTTTTTATCTTTTGATTTGGACCTGCCTCTAGACTTGCTGTGATGCCTTTGCCCTTTGTTCTTGCTTCTTCCTCTGTGATCATCTGAAATAAGAGCCAATGTATTATCTGTACCAACATGCAAACCTGAAGATTTCCTCCTGATTTCCTCATTCTGCATACTGTTCTTCACAGAATCCATAGACAACACACCATCTGAAGTAAAATTACTAATAGTCACAACAAAGTCTCCCAACTGTCTGGCAAAAAACTCAAAGGTAGTAATGCCTTCAATTCATCCTCGAGATTCATTCCCATTGTCACCAGCTGATTCACAACGTTCTGAAAATTATTCAAGTGCTCTGTCACACTCGTACCGTTCTTATATTTCATGTTGACTAACTCTCTGATCAGAAAGGACTTTCTCGCTGTAGTTTTCTTCTCAAACATGGACTCCAATTTAGTCCACAATTTATTTGCATCTGTCTCCTATGCCACATGATGAAAAACACTATTATCCACCCACTGCCTTGTCGTCCCAATAGTTTTCCTGTGCAGTTTCTGACAATCCCTATCTTCCATATCTTCTAGTTTAGAATCATCACCATCAATAGGATCATGCAAATCCTTACAGTAAAGGATATCCTCCATCCTAGGTTTCCATGTCACCCAACTGTGATTGGTAAGCCTGATTATAGCACTACCAATTGGGTCATCCATTTTAATCAACACAATTGAACCTGGCTCTGATACCACTCATGAGAATTTAATCAATTTCCCTAAACCCGTGTGATTAAAATAGGCAATCAATATATCAAATAATAATATATGTACGGAAATTTAAATAACACCAGGAATTATTTAATATCGTAAAACCCTCCAATGAGAAGGGAAAATCGACGGGGTAAACGGACAACTCCACTATCACCAAACAATAATAGGAATACAATGTTTATCTTCTCAAGATTATTGCCCTAGATCAAGAGGTAATCACGCACTACCACAATCACGCAACACCGTCAAGAATACTATTCTTGGCACCACAAACTACTCATCTAACAACAATAGATGGAACCCAATAATCAATAACAAGAGATGAATACCAAATTGAATGTCGAAATAACGTTCCAAGTGATTAACAACAAAAAGGCTGAATTTATTGCCTTCTTCCTTATTGCCGTGCAAATTTCCGTGCGTGAATTAGTGTAGCTGTTTCGTGCGTCCTTTTTTTTCCTTTTTTCGTGTCTTTTGTTTCCCTTCTGCCTGTCCAACATACATCTCTCAACATATATATATATAGTGCCTTAAACCTAATCTAATCTGGCCTAAGATTTCGTGTCCCTCACGGCTTTCAATTTTATTTAGCCAAATTACTTAATTCATCCTCCAACTTTTATCTTGTGTTTAAGTTGGGTATCATTATGGGCTGGACCCGTCCAACAATGTTGAGAGTTGTGGCAGTGAATCTCGACTGAGCAACATAATTTAACAAAAGGCCATATTGTTAGCAAATATCTACTTCTATTTCTTTTTTTAAAACAAAAGGAGATTTACAAAAATTAGTGATAGGTATCCATGTAGTATATGTGGATCTCACAAGATATATAGATTGGTTAGTTTAACTAAATTTTATTTTAAAATTGAATAAATTTTCTACCATGGCCTAAGTGTTCGCACACACTTATTAGCAATGTAATCAATTATCTAGGCTTTGTTGAATTAATTTACTTGTATATGGTGTTACGTCCAAAAATTTCATTTTAACTTGTCTTAATAGAATGAAAAAAGTTCTGACAATACACAAGCATAGTGGCCAACGAAGAACACAAATTTATATTCAGAGATCTCAATTTAATAATAAACTAAGTCTCATAAATCCACATATTGGTTCTTGATTTTAACAACATGATAGAATGATTTTAACAACACGATACAATATTCCTAGAATACTATAATTTTATTTATCAACATCAAGTAGACATGAGCTCCAATACCATTCTGGTGAGGACAATTATATTAAAAGACAAGACTTTCTAGTCAACCAACCATAGTAGTTGGGTGAAATTAAAGCTGATTTTGATTTGTGATGTTCATAGGATTGTAAGAGGCCTTTATAAGTGCAAAATTAGACCTCAATAAAAGCATGTTGAAATTGTCGCCAGTAAAAGCTGGCAGAAAATTAATTGATTAGATAGGACCGTTGTACGTATATACTTGGTGCAACTGGTTAATATGAGAAGTCGCTATTTCAAGAGATGTCATATTTATCAATATCATCCAAAAGCAAGTGATCACCTCAAAAGTAACTTGCTTATACTCATCATTTTTTGTTTTTGCCTAGATTTTTGCATGTCATGTTGCGGGTTGGGACGTGAATCTTGAATGAGCAACACAATTTAACAAAAGTCCATATTGTGAGCCAATATCTACTTCTATTTCTTTTTTAAAACAAAAAGAGATTTACAAAAATGAGTGGTAGGTATCCGTGTAATACATGTGAGTCTCATGGGATATATAGATCGATTAGTTTAGATAAATTTTATTTTAAAATTGAATAGATTTTATAACATGGCCTAAGTGACTGAGGAGACAAAAACTTGATAAAACGTTGGTTGGGCCTTGCAATGTATTTTTTGTAATTATTAAAATTTTCACTCATGCGTCGTATGGAAAGTCTAAAAAAAATAACAAATGTTAATAAAGATTATACAATAATTTAATAAATTATTAACACAGAACTTGAGGAGATAATGTCAAAATTTCTATTAAGTTAGTGTGCAAAGTCAGATGCCTTGATAGTAAGTCCAACTTCTAGTTGGTGTCTACTATTGGCACACGTCACTCCTCGTGTCTACTAGCGCTACTTGGGGTGGAGCGTGCCAGTATAAATCCCCCCTTCTCTATTCAAGAATCAAGAAAGAAAACAACAGAAAATATGACTGATTTTCATAAGCCTAAGAGCTTGTTTGATCCTATTTATTTGGGGAATTTATAATGAGAAGAGAGGTAAAATGCGTATTGAAAATGTAAAAGGTGTGAAATATGTAGTTGTAATTAAATAGTTGTCATATCAAATGTCAAATCAGTGGTAGGTAAATTATAAATTAGGAGAATAAAGAGAGAATAAAGAGGTTTAAGCTTCATCTTGCTATGTTCCCATGGCTAGCCATGGGACATATAACTCCATTCATCCATTTATTCAATGAGTTAGCCAAAAGGGGCCACAAAATCTCCTTTTTATTAACCAAAAAGGCTTTGAGTCAACTTGGACATATCAATCAGTACCCAAATCTCATAGAATTTCATGTTGTTTCGGTTCCTCAAGTTGAGGGTTTGCCCCCAGGCTCGGAAACTACTTCTGATATCATTACTAATACGAATGCCCTTGCAAATGCCTTTGACGCCATGGCTGGAGAAATTGAGGTTTTGCTGTCTATTTGAAGCCTGATATTGTGCTATATGATTTTACTGATTGGATTCCCCAGCTGGCTTTCAAGATTGGTTTTAAGACTATATGTTATAAAGTTGTTTGTGCTGCTAGCTTGGCTATTGTGTTAGTTCCGGCAAGAAAGATTCCTAAAAACCGGCCTTTGAGAGAGGAGGAGCCGATACAGCCACCGGAAGGTTACCCTTCTTCCACAGTGGTGCTCTGCCGATAAGAGACCCACATCTCTCTCATTCCTCACTATGGATTGTGGCGCCACCTGGCCACATTGAAGGGTTGCAACGCCATTTCTATAAGGACTTGTAGAGAATTGGAGGGACCTATGTGCGACTACCTGTCAAGCCAGTTCGGGAAGCCTGTAATTCCCCACAGCGCCAGTCTTGCAGATACCCCAAAAGGAGAACTTGAGGAAAAATGGAACAAATGGCTAAACACATTCGACCCAAAATCTGTCGTGTACTGTGCATTTGGTAGCCAGATGACTCTCCAAAATGACCAGTTTCAAGAATTGGTACTGGGATTTAAAATGACAGGACTACCCTTTTTCATTGCGGTTTCGAAACCAGCCGGTGCAGATTCCTCAGAAGAGACTCTACGGGAGGCGTTCGAGGAGAGGGTGAAAGACAGAGGAGTGGTTTATCGTGGGTGGGTGCAGCAGACACAGATTTTGAGCCACCCATTAGTTGGGTGTTTTGTGAGTCACTGTGGATTTGGATCAATGTGGGAGTCTCTCTTAAGTGATTGCCAGATAGTGCTTTTGCCTCGACTGGCAGACCAAATCTTGAACGCTCGGCTGCCGGCTGAGGAGCTCAAGGTGGCCATCGAGGTTGAGAGAGGCCAAAATGGGTGGCTTAGTAAGGAGGATTTGACCAGAGCCATCATGTCTGCAATGGAGGAAGAGAGTGAAGTCAGTAATATGATGAAGAGGAACCACTCCAAGTGGAAGGAAACCCTTAAAAGCCCTGATTTAATGGATAATTACATAGATAATTTCATCGCAAGTCTTTATGAGCTTTAAGTGTACTAAATTTCTACTTTTAATCTAATTGTAAGCTACTTCCGAACCTTTTAGAGTTACGAGTTATGAGTACATGCGTTACACGCCTTATGTAGAAGGTGAAATAGATGTTCATGTATTAATTTGAAGTAATAATAATATTATAGTGAATGTCATTGAAAATAATGATCAAACCGTATTTAAAAAAAGAGATCGGAATGATACTGGCTATATGAAGACTAACTTTTTCTCCTACTAGTATATTGATATATCTCATACTTGTTAAATAGGGCATGATAGATCAAATACACCAAAGAAGAAGCTAATTATTTAAGATTACATTCCATTATGAATCCGATCTCTCCATCATTATTATGTTAATATATATGTTTTAGCATTAATTTGAATGGTAACATGTGTAGTACTATACAAAATGAATTTGTAAGTAATTTAATTTTTGCAGTTGTATATATAGACGATTTATTAGTTAATAAGTTAAAATCATTTTTAACAAAATATTAAATTCATAGGTTGTGTGAAAGCTAAAAACGAATTTGGAAGATGAAAAGTTAAAAATTTATTATTATTATTATTATTATTAATATTATTATTATTATTATTTGACGCAAAAAAATTAAAGATTTATGAATCATTTAAAATTATCACTATTAGTTAATAATGAAAATAAAACTAATTAAATGTTAAATATATGGATATTATTGTAAATTAGAGAAATAAAATTGGGCGGGGGTTGGTGGGGAGGGAAATTAAAAGTTTCCCACTCATTCCCCTTTTCATATATAGTAGATATAAACAAAAAGTATGATAGAAAATTCACAAAGGCCACCAGTGTCAAACTTTATGATGCTTGCAATATTATTGCCAGTCCGGCTAACAAACTTGACGAAGCTCTTTTAAGGAGCTTGGTCAGGTTATGTGTCAAACATCAATACAAAGAAGCCCCACAGTTCTTTGTGTTGATGCTTGACACATAACCTGATCAAGCATCTTTAAAGGAGGTTGATCAAGTTTGTTAGTAAATTTGATATTATAGCTGCACTGAAATATTAGAAACGACAAATATATTATTATATTTTCTCGGACTTGAGATGTTGTCAGTGTAAAAATCGTGTTGACATATTCTAATTTTATTTGTGATATCAAAAATTATTTTTATATAATATTTGCATGAAACGCTTTACGTGAGATATTATTCTGAGCAAGCAAATTTGTTTCTTAGTCGAGAAGTAGATATTTTGGCATGTGTTATACTTGATTAGGAATCAAGAAATTCGAATACACGCAAATACCTAGTTTGTTAGTTTGAGTTATCTTCTACTTACCTTGTTTAACTAGGTTAAACTTTTATGCATGTTGAGCTCTATTAAACTAAGAAAGGTCTTCTGTTTATAGTAAATTAACATTCTATCTTTCCTTATATATGAATTCTACACGCATATGGTAATATTGATTCTTGACTTGTACAAGAATTCAAAGGCTACACTATATATATATATATAGATGTGGCTTCTCTTGTAGGTCGAGTACACACCAATCGAGCAATCCTTCTTGCAATATTTTTAGAACTCGTCGCAAGAGAAAAACATACGACCAACGCACGATATTTATTTCTTGCATTATTGTTCTTACACTTTGTATAAGTTGTGTTTGATCTTGGCTACCCTTCTAGAGGTTGAAAGGTTTAGGAGTTTAAGTGTCCAAAGATGAACTCAGAAGATCTCTAGAAGCTTGATGTAGGTTTCGGGAGAAGCGCGAGAGAGAAAGACGAGAAGCAACGAGAGTTGTCCATATGATAAAAGCCAAAAGAGGGAGTTCTTTTATAAGTTTTCCTTTTGCGTGTTAAGTGTATATTGCGATATCACTTGATTTCCGATCTCTATATTAAACCTTCACAAGTGTTAGTGGATAGGTTGTTCTGTGGCAAAGGTCCCCGCGGTTTTTCCCTTTTGGGTTTCTGTGTCAACAAATCTGGCTGTTCATTCTGCTTATTCTTCTGCACTAGATTATGCTTGCTTACTGTTCACGTCTTACGGAACAAGATATATCATGCCCACCTTACGCTGCTTATATCTCTGATTCCATCTAGATATATCTTACCATACTTAATTAGACTAATTGCAAATTAATTTATTACTATATGTGCTTCAGTTAATTATTTATATTCTTTATTATGTTAATACAAAATTTACATTAAAGATCTATTAATAAAATAATTAAGTAGGTCTAGCTAACTCATTTCTCGCCAATACATCTATCATTTTCGTCTTTATTTTCCGAAAGTTGAGTAGTAGGAAACATACACACCTGACTTCTAAAAAAGTGTGGTTGGCATATATTTTGATTCCACAAAACAAACCATATTGACAGACTGGCACTCTGGTTTCTCATACATGTGGCCATTTCCCACCGTGACAATTTGGACTTTCGTGTCCTTGATTTTCTTGCTAAATAGTTTCAAACCGTATTTGGTTCGAAATATTTTATGTGGAAAATGTCAAATTTCTAAAACGTTTTCTATTTTTGTGCGTTTTATTGACAAATAAAAATGGAATTAAAATTTCATGATACAATCCTTTTAAGTATATTTTTCACATTTTCTTGGAAAATCAATGCTCATCTCCCTCAAAGAAAATGTTTTCTATGAAAATTGAAAAATAATTTTTTCATCTTTTCATATCAAATACACTCTAACCGTTGGTAATAAAGGAAAGCAAGAATTCCAGTCCTCACATGCCATGTCCTTGATCTTGCGAGTTGTGCTATAGAGAGGAGTACTCTCCCCTTAGGGAGAGTACCCGGGGTACTCTCCCTAAGGGGAGAGTACTCCTCTCTAGAAAATTTGTTGATCTTGCTTCAATATTTACATAAATAGAAATTCACTCCAAAGACCTATCAAGTCTCACTGTCTATAAGTGCAATATTAGACATCAATAAAAGTATGTAGAAATTGTAGTCAATAAAAGATGGCAGAAAATTAATTGATTGGATAGGACCCTTGTATATATGGTTAATGAGATGTCATATTGATCAAAATATCATTCAATCGGGAGGGACCACCTCAAAAGTAACTTGCTTATGCTCATCATTTTTTGTTCATACCTAGATTTTTGCAATCTTCAATGAGCAACATAATTTAACAAAATTGTTCATATTGTTAGCAAATTTTATTCTATTTCTATTTTAAAACAAAAAGAGATTTACAAAAATGAGTGATAGGTATATGCGTAATACATGTGGTGTGGATCTCACGGGGATCCATAGATTGATTAGTTTAACTAAATTTTATTTTAAAATTAAATAAATTTTCTACCATGGCCTAAGTGTTTGCACATACATATTAGCAGTTCAATCAATTATCTAGGCATTGACGAACTAATTTACTTGTATGGTGTTAGGTCACAAAATTTTACAATTTCCTTTATAACTTTTCTTAATAGAATTGAAAAAAGTTCTGGTAGTACACGAGCATAGTGGCCAACTAAGAACACAAATTTATATTCAAAGATCTCAATTTAACACTAAATTGAGTCTTATAAATCTATATGTCTATTCTTGATTTTAACTACAGAATAGATTATTGTATTCCTAGAGTACTAATTTTTTCATCAACATCTAGTAGGCACGAGCTCCAATACCATTATGTTCAGGACAATTAAAAAAGAGGACTTGCTAGTCAATCAACCATATTAGTTGGGTGAAATTAAAGTTAGTTTTGATTTGTGATGTTCGTTGATCAGATTGTAAGAGACTATATGAGTGCAAAATTAGATCTCAATAAAAGTTTGCAGAAAATTAATTGATGAGATATTGATTTTGAGGCGCATTCTAAGGTGTCTACACCTTGCTATAGTGTCCAAAAGACAGTGTGGCAATACACTATTAGATGTGTTGACACCCAACACACAGAGAAAAAACTGAATTGGAAGGAAATTCTTTAATATTTCTTTCTTTGCTCAAGCCTTGATACTTGATAACTGTAGGATGAAGACTATATATACAACTATACAAATGATAAGTTTGGAAAGAATCCTAAACTAATTCCTTGAAACTAGCAACCAACAGATACAAAAAATAGTTTTAAACGTATCATCAAATAAACTAATCATCAAATAAACTACCATCTATGCAGGAAGTTGTTACTCTTGGGAGTCCTTGACACTAGCTATATTCCTTAAATAGATATTTGAATGAGCATGATCCATATTCTTTGAATAGATAATTGAATGAGCATGATTTCCCTTACCACTTTATCCTTCCATTAAAACGTGGGATACACCTTATAACTCTCAAGGCTCATACATGCGCAAACTGAGCCAGGGCTGGAGGCATAGTTTGTTGCGAAAGTAAGCAAGTGCAGCTTTTGGAATAGATTTGGTAAAGAGATCGGCAACCTGTTCAGCCAAAGGAATATGATTAGTAACAAATAACCGAAAAGCAACGCGTTCACGTACAAAATGGTAGTCTAATTCGATATGTTTACTTCAAGCGTGGAAAACTGGATTAACTATCATGTATAGAGCATTGATGTAACGACCCACAAAATTTTAAGGCAAGCATATTGTTATTCTGATAATGATTGACCATACAAGGTTACTGTATTGAATAACGATATGAATTTGTATTGATATGTCACAAGACTCAAAAAATTATCGCCCAAAGATAAGGACGTGGGCATTGATTAGTATGATATGAATTAAAAGCACCGAATTGTAAACCCTACTAAGCTGAAGGCCTCGAATAACATAGATCAAAGTACTATGACTTAATTGTAAGACTACTCAAAGAATAAGGGCTTCCCGAGCAAATTGCCGCCAAGTGTACGGTACCATATTGCGCCATGTGTCACGATTTGGTTGGCGGAACTCAAATTTTATTAAAACTAACTAATTTTCAACTATTATAAAAGAGGTCATTAGCCCTCAATCTTTCCCCCCAACACTCAAACCATCCCCATTCTCTCCCAAATCCCGAAAATTCGTCCAAAGCCTTGGGAGGAAGGAAATTAACCATAGAAACTCATCATAACACTTATTTATCCTTTGAAAATGGTCTCACACCATATATGGAAGGATTATAGCTTGAAAAATAGCTTTAATCAAGGTTTTAATGACGTTTTCTACTTGATATTATTCGAAGAAGATTTGAGGTGAGTAACTATCACTTTGATTTCCTTTTTAACATTGACGATGTTTTGAAATGCTAAGCATGTATTTGATTAAAGCAATAGATATGGATTCTGGATTCTGATGAGATCGGAAGAGCACACATTGATATATTGTATTTTGAATCACTAGTTGCTCTACCATTTCTGTATCGGTTCTACTCTGCTCTGTTACCACACTAGGAGCTATCTAATGATACCGATATGGGCGACGATTAGTGTGGTATCTGCTCTGTATCTGTATTAATCTGTCTGGAATTCCGGTCGGGGTCAACCGGGATTCAAATGTGGATCCACTTATGATTGAATTGATATGATTCTGGTGCGCACCATGGGTAGTAGTTTAACTAGTGATAGGGCCCATCTGTGCATTGAAAAGTTTTGTGCATTGAATGACTAGATCGGAAGAGCACTCTTTCATTTAAAAAGGTAAATCAAAGGGTTTTTGTTACTCACTGAGTACTTTGTAATCATTCCCTTCTTTACTACAATTTTGTAGATGATTGAAGTTATAACATCTGAAATGCAAAGCAAGCCAGGAGTTGGATCGTGCTCGTGAAATGAAGTAGAGTTGTGCATGTAGTATAAATCTGCCTTTGAAGCTATTATAAATTTAATAGTTTCATGCCCACCTCTATAGTATGTATGTTTTTACGACGCTCTTCCGATCTAAGAAAATAGTGAGTTATAATCTTTGCATTGATTTGAACTCTACTGTTCCTGTAAAAGTTTTCTAATGACTTGGCGCATTTTAGTAATCAATGAAATATATTTATTAATACAAATTCTTGTGTTCTTTATATTTCTTGAAAAACTTAGCTTTAATGTTTCTTTAAAAGTTTGACGATTTGTTAACTTCTATAATTAGTTTTGTCTATTAAATTCTGGAAGATAAGATAAATTGAATTGTTCTGCACGTCCCGTCCCCGCTGTTAGAATTAAAGCTTCCGCTGTAGAACTTGTAAATTAATATAAGATATTCGGAAATATTGGAGAATTAGCGGGGACGTGACAACTGAGATTATCACAATAAAGAGTTGGCGAAGATGGAAGTGAAATACGAAGATCTTTAAGGATGTAAGTTAGCCAGGTAAGCTCAGCAGCAGTATTAGCCATAGCACGGTACTCTACCTCAGTGCTGGAGCGAGAGATGGTGTATTACTTCTTGGCGCATCATGAAATGATATTGGAACCAAGAAATGTGCAGTAACCAGTAGTTGACCTCCTGGTTGTAGGACAGCTTGCCTAATCAGCATCAGAAAAGGCAGACAATGTAAGTGTAGTATTGGAAGTGAGATGAAGACCGGCAGTGAACGTGCCTTTGAGGTAGCGAAGGCTGCGATAAACCAATTTCAAGTGAGCAACCGTAGGAGCATGCATGAACTGTGAGACATAGTTGACACTATAGGAGAGATCAGGGCACGTAAGTGTGAGGTATTGGAGAGCTCCAACAATCCCACGATAAAGAGTAGGATCCACAAGAGGAGTTGCAGGTTCAAAAGGTCTGAGCTTGACATCCAACGGAGTAGACAGAGGTTTGCAATCTAGCATTTTCAAGCGCTCAAGGATGGTAAGTGCATAGTGTGACTGAGAAAGATGTAGGCCGTCGAACGTAGGATAGATCTCAACACCAAGGAAATGATGAACAGGTCCAAGGTCCTTCATGGAGAACTCACGACTCAAAGTTTGAGATCGCGCATGATGAAAAAGTTTGGTTCCAAAGGTTTTGGTAGCGTCATCAGCAAATTAGGGATACCATAGCGCACTATGCACTCTGTGATGCCTTAATTGAAAGATCGGAAGAGCAATATAGTAATTGTGAGAGTAAGTTTGTGTATGTTAACAAGTTGACTTGTGTATTTGCCGTTATTACTGTATCGTTGTTAATGTTAATCGATTCCCTATATTTTTTTCAAAATGACTTATTTAATACTTTAGATTTTCTTTTATTCCCAACGATATTATTTGTTTAGCTCCTTTCTATATATAAATTATTTAGCCTTAATTAATTATAATTATTATACAAATTAACTATGGTTTTAACTAAATAAATATGTTACTCCTTTTCTTATTCAATTAAATGAAATGAAAAATAAAAATAAAATGGGTTCCCCTAAATTTAGGGGAAACCCTTGGAGATGTTCATCTCCAACCATCCCCCAAATTTGGGGGATAGTTTACCTCCAACTGTCTCCTAAACCCTCTCCCAAATTTGAGAAAGGATTTATAATTACAAAAATGTCACCGCTTTATTTACAAAAATGCCACTACTTTAATTATGACAATGCCATTCGTGAATTAATTTTGGTTTTTAACACTTAATTGATCCAATTTGAGTTCCAAATTTTTTTTATTAATACTATTAATTTATTTTTTGGAATTCAAATATTATATATCTTTTAATTTTTATTTAATATCATTATTGTAATTTAAAGCTTAGAACAAGTGAAATTTTATTCAAATGGGAACGATACAAACACGACAAACTTAACAAATGACAAGTTAAGTTTGTTGACAACCATGTCAAACCAAATAATTTAAGTGCTACAAGGTACGCAAGCAAGTAAATAATACAAACAATGAGCCACTTAAGTCTACAGAAAACTTTAAAAAATTTATACTATTTGGCAAACAAAGACCACAAATTTTAATAATCCGGCAGATGACTTGATGATCCTCCAAGATCTCCAAAGAACTGACTGAAGGACCCTGAACTATTCTATGACCCTTCACCTTGACACCCACATCTCTTTTGAATAATTCTAATATGTTCCTCTTCAAAGAATTGACGTATATGGGGGGTTTGTCACTGTATTCAAATCAGTGAATAAAATCTTGTTCTCCTCTTGTTCCTCTGCAAAATTGAGCTTTCTCAATTCCAAGTCATGCCAGTTTTGCCTATCTGCACTGCCTTGCTGCAAATATTCTCCAAATTTTCAGTTTTATTCTTGAATCACTTTAACAATCTTTGAAGTGTTGTCCTTATTTTTCCTCGTAAGTTTAGATTTTTTTTTACTTCCAATCAGACACCGAGTTGAAGGTTTCATCATCAAGATTCAAATTGTATGGTGATATTCCCTGCTGCATAGGTGAGGACATATAGTTATCCTAACTGGGAGAATCAGGCTCATTGGAACTATTCATGACCCTCTAACACTGGACAAATCTCCTTACTCGCTTTTTGTCATTGGTAAATTTCTCCGTCTTTCATTAGAGGCCAAACATGATCGAAGTTCCAAACATTTGCAAATTTTGGCTCTTGACTCTCTACCATTTCCTTCACTCTTCGATACTACGATCAAGGTTCAATCATGTGTTAGATTAAGTTCAATAGTGTACAATAAAGTAGTAGCACTAGACTTTAACACTTACAATGTGACGCTCAGAAGCACCACTTGGATGAGCGTCCTCAACTTGGCGAACACAAGCCTATATTTTGCTGATTGCAAATTTAATCATTTGCATTTTCTTATCAAGTGATTTCACAGTACATTGCCGCGTGATGGATGGTGGATTTTTACTATTGTACTCACGTGTTACTCGATAACAAAGCATATTCTTTAACTGGTTTCTGCCAACAATTGGATTTTGAGTAACATCCAGCCAAACGTGAACAAGATGCATGTCCTCTTCATGTGAGTAACTTGGACAACGAGAGCCAGATACCATTATTAATTTCACTTGCCAAGGAATATTTTGGGATTTATTGTTAAGGGTGTATATTTCTTGTAATGTTCAACTATTTATAACATTTCTTGTAATGTTCAATTATTTATAGATGGAAGGGAACGTAAATGAGTTTAAATGTATTTGATTTTCTAAAGCTATGTATGAATAGTCATTTCAACTGAAAAAGTGATTTTATTTGTCCCATAATCTATAGAGAATCGATTCCCTTTGGAAACAATCGATTCCCTCTGTAAAGTTTGATTCTCTACAAAGTTTGATTTTCACTATTGCAAAGTTTGAATTTCCCTTATCTGCTATTGCAACTAAGAAAATGTTACTTCAACAAATTTTAATTCACACATCACACAAGCTGCCTACCACAAACTAATATCACTTATCTACCTTGTGACACCTACCACACACTTATATCAACTACCTATTATGTGCTACCTACTACAAACTTATCTTTCTCTATTTAAGAATGGCCTATTCCCCTAATTTTACTACGACACCTACTTTTAGCATATGAGAAAAATGAACTTTAACTTTGGAGGTTCCGTTTTGACACACCCTAATGACGAAAATAAAGGTGAACCACAGATTTAGAAATCAGTCATGGAAATGATTGATGCAAAAACAGAAGTGATTGTTCGTATGCAAAGAAATAACAATCTTCTCCTGGCGCATTATACTGACCAACAGTGTAATGTCATGCCAAAGCATGGAGACCCAGTCCCAAGGCATGTTGTTATCAGCCGTGAATGAGAAGCTGCATATCGTAACTTATTCAACGACTATTTTACTGAGTTTTCGCTATTTAATGAGGAGATGTTTCGACGTCAATTTCGTATGTCACAAAGCCTATTCATGTAAATAGTTCAGGCTGTGCAAGTTCATGACAATCAATTTACACAAAAGAGGGATGCAACAGGCAAGTTAGGTTTGTCTCCCCTTCAAAAATAATTGCTGTATTTCGAATACTAGCTTATAGCATAACTGTAGATGCTACTACTAAATACATTAAAATTGGAGAATCTACTGTAATTGAGAGACTGAAGCAATTTTGTTGATCTGCTATAGAGATCTTTGGTCCGAAGTACCTTAGATACCAAACTCTAACGATATTGCTAAATTAATCTATATCAGTGAACAATTGGGCTTTCCCGGAATGTTGAGTAGCCTAGATTGCATGCACTGGTCGTGGAAAAATTGTCCAACTGCTTGGACAGGACAATGTGTTGGTCATAGCGGAAGCCCGACTATAATCTTAGAGGCAGTAGCCGACTATGATCTATGGATATGGCATGTTTACTTTAGGTTACCCAGATCAAATAATGACATTAACGTGTTGGAAATGTCTCATTTTTTTCCGATCTTGCTCAGGGTAAAACACCTCGAGCTCATTACGTCATTCAAGGAAAAAAATGTAACACATGTTATTACTTCGCTAACAGTATATACCCAAAGTAGTCAACTATTGTGCAAGCAATTCACGATCCTTGTGGTCTAAAAAAGAAACTATTTGCCACTAAACAAGAAAGTTGAAGGAAAGATATAGAATGTGCCTTTGGAGTTTTGCAATCAAGGTTTGCAATTGTAGTAAGACCTGCACACTTTTGGGACAAACGTGCATTAAAAAATATAGTGACGACGTGTATTATCTTTCATAACATGATTGTTGAGGTTAAGCGTGGCCTTGATGCCCCAATCCAGGAGTGTAGAGAAGCTCTAGCACCAGAGGTTTAGATGGCGAATGGCGAAGAAGTTTGGTTCCAACGGTTTCTTGAGCATCATTAGCAAATTAGGGATACCACAGCACACTATGCGCTCCGTGATGCCTTAATTGAACATATGTGGGAGCAATATAGTTATTGTGAAAGTAAGTTTGTGCATGTTAATGAGTTGGCTTGAGTATTTATCGTTATTAATGTATCGTTATTAATGTTAATCAATTCCCCGTATTTTTTTTTCAAAATGAGTTATTTAATAATTTAGATTGGCTTTTATTCCCAATGATATTATTTATTTGACTATTTTCGAGATATAAATTATTCAGCCTTAACTAATTATAATTATTATACAAATTAAATATGGTTTTAACTAAATAAATGTGTTGTTATTTTCTTATTCAATTAAAAGAAATGAAAAATAAAAAAATGGGTTCCCCTAAATTTAAGGGAAACCATTGGAGTGCAGCAATGATTTTCCCTAAATTAAGGGGAAAGGGTTTTCGCCAAATATAGGGGAAACCATTTGAGATGTTCATCTCCAACTATCCTCTAAATTTGGGGGAATCCCGTAAACCATCCCCTAAACCCTCTCTTAAATATGGGGGAGGATTTATAACTACAAAAATGCTATTGCTTTATTTACAAAAGTGTCGCTGCTTTAATTACGACAATACCATTGATGAATTAATTTCAGTTTTTGACACTTAATTGTTTCAATTTTGAGTTACAATTTTTTTTTTATTAATACTATTAACTTTTTTTTGTAATTTAAACCTTAGAACAAGTGAAATTTTATTTCAAATGAGAACGATACAAACACAACAAACTTCACAATGACAAGTTAAGTTTGTTGACAACTATGACAAACCAAATAATCTAAGTGCAACGAGGCACGCAAGCAAGCCAATAATACAAACAACAAGCCTTATAAGTCTATAGAAAACATAAAAGCACACTGGAAAATTGATACTACTTGGTTAACAAAGACCACAAATTTAAATAGTCCTGCAGATGACCTAATGATCCTCCAAGATCACCAAAGAAATGACTGAAGGACCCTGAATTATTCTGAGACCCTTCATCTTGACGCCCGCGTCTCTTTTGAGTAATTCTAATATGTTCTTCTTCTAAGAATTGACGCACATGGGGGTTTGTCATTATATTCAAATCGGTGAATAAAATCTTGTTCACCTCTTGGTCCTCTGCAAAATTGAGTTTTCTCATTTCCAAGTCATGCCACATTTGCTTTTTGCACTGCCTTGCTGCAGATACTCCCAATTTGAAGTTTTCTTCTAGAATCACTTTAACAATCTTTGAAGTGTCGTCCTTATTTTTCCTCGTAAGTTTAGACTTTTTACTTCCAATCAAACGTTGAGTTGAAGGTGTCATCATCAAGATTCAAATTAACTGGCGGTATTTCCTACTGTGTAGGTGAAGGTATTGTCATTCTGACCGAGAAAATCAAGCTCAGTGGAAATATTCATGCCCCTCTAACACTAGACAAATCTCCTTACTTGATTTTCGTCATTGGTAAATTTCTCCATGTGTTTCATTAGAGGCCAGACATGATCGAAGTTCCAAAGAATTGCAAATTTTGGCTTTTGATGCTCTATCATTTCCTTCGCTTTTCGCTCTTCCGATCTGGTTCAATCATGTGTTAGATTAAGTTCAATAGTGTACGATAAAGTAGTACTACTAGACTTTAACACTTACAGTGTCATGCTTGGAAGCACCATTTGGATGAGCGTTCTCAACCTAGCGAATACAATCCCGCATTTTGCTGTTACAAATTTAATCGTTTGCATTCGCTTATCAAGTGATTTCACAGTACATTGCTGTGTGATGGATGGTGGAAGTTTACTATTGTACTCATGTGTAACTCGATTACAAAGCATATTCTTTAACTAGTTTATGCCAAGAATTGGATTTTGAGTGACATCCAGTCAAACATGAACAAGATGCATGTCCTCTTCATGTGAGTAACTTGGACCATGAGCGCTAGACGCGATTGTTAATTTCACTTGCCAAGTAATATTTTAGGATTTATTGATCAGGATGTACATTTCTTGTACTGTTCAGCTATTTATTTTAGGGAACGTAAATAAGTTTGAAAGTATTTGATTTTCCAAAGCAATGTATGAATTGTCATTTCAACTAAAAAAGTGATTTTATTTGTCCCATAATACGCAGAGAATCGATTCCCTCTACGGAGAATCGATTCCCTTTGTAGAGAATTGATTCCCTCCGCAAAGTTTGATTTTCCCTCTACAAAGTTTGATTCTCTACAAAGTTTGGTTTTCACTATTGCAAAGTTTGAATTTCCCTTGTCTACTATTATAACTAAGAAATTTCCCTTGTCCACTATTGTAACTAAGAAAATGTTACTTTAACAAATTTTAATCACAGACAACACGTGCCACTACTTTAATTACGACAATGTCCTTTGTGAATTAATTTCATTTTTTAACACTTAATTGTTCCAATTTTGAGTTCCAAATTTTTTTTGTTTTTATTAATACTATTAATTTATTTTTTGTAATTCAAATATTATATATTTTTTAATTTTTATTAAATATCATTATTGTGGTTTAAAGCTTCGAACAAGTGAAATTTTATTTCAAATGAGAACGATACAAACACGTCAAACTTAACAAATGATAAGTTAAGTTTGTTGACAATCATGACAAACCAAATAATTTAAATGCTACGAGGCACGCAAGCAAGCCAATAATACAAACAACAAGCCACATATGTCTACAGAGACTAAAAAAACATGCCGGGAAATTGATACTGCTTGGAAAACAAAGTCCACAAATTTCAATAATCCAAAAGATGACCTATAATCCTCTAAGATCTCCAAAGAACTGACTGAAAGACCCTGAACTATTTTGAGACCCTTCATCTTGACGCCCGCATCTCGTTTGAGTAATTCTAATATGTTCCTCTTCCAAGAATTGACGCACATGGGGTTTGTCACTGTATTCAAATCAGTGAATAAATTCTTGTTCTCTTCTTGTTGCTCTGCAAAATTGAGTATTCTCAATTTCATGTCATGCCACTTTTGCCTATCTATACTGTCTTGCTACAGATATTCTCCAAATTCACGGCTTTCTTCTTGAATCACTTAAATAATCTTTGAAATGTTTTCCTCATTTTTCCTCTTAGATTTAGACTTTTTACTTCCAATTAGATGTTGAATTGAAGGCTCTCATAGTTGTCATCATCAAGATTCAAATTGAATGGCGGTATTTCTTGCAGCATAGGTGAGGACATGTAGTCATCCTGACCAGGAGAATCAGGCTCAGTAGAACTATTTATGCCACTTTGATGTTGGATAAATCTTCTTATTGGGTTTTCATTGTTGGTAAATTTCTCCATGTCTTTCATTGGAGGCCACACATGATCGAAGTTACAACCATTTGCCAATTTGGGCTTTTGAAGCTCTACCATTTCCTTCGCACTTCAGTACTGCGATCAAGGTTTGATTATGTATTAGACTAAGTTCAATAGTGCACAATAAAATAGTAGTACTAGACTGTAACACTTACAATGTCATGCTTGAAAGCACAACTTGGATGAGCATCCTCAACTTGGCGAATACGCCACATTTTGATAATTGCAAATTTAATCATTTGCACTCGTTTATCAAGTGATTTCATAGTACGTTGTTGGGTGATGAATGGTGGAAGTTTACTATTGTACTCATATGTAACTCAATTTCAGAGCGTGCTCTTTGACTGGTTTATGGCAACAATTGGATTTTGAGTAACATCCAGCCAAACGTGAACAAGATGCATGTCCTCTTCATGTGAGTAACTTGGACCACGAGCACTAGACGTCATTGTTAATTTCACTTACCAAGTAATATTTTGAGATTTATTGATTTGGGTGTACATTTCTTGTAATGTTCAACTACTTAAGAGAACGTGAATAAGTGTAAACGTATTTGATTTTCCAAAGCTATTTAGGAATAGTCATTTCAACTGAAAAAGTGATTTTATTCGTCCTATAATATACAGAGAATCGATTCCCTTTGCAGAGAAGTGTTTCCCTCTACAAAGTTTAATTTTCCCTCTGCAAGGTTCGATTCTCTACGAAGTTTGATTTTTCTATTGCAAAGTTTGAATTTCCCTTGTCTACCATTGCAACTAAGAAAATGTTACTTTAACAAATTTTAATTCTCTATTTAGGAATGGCCTACCCCTAATTTTACTACAACACCTACTTTTAGCATATGAGAAAAATGAACTTTAACGTTAGAGGTTCCTCTTCTACACACCCCTAATGATAAAAATGAAGGTGAACCCAAATCGGTGATGGAAATGATTGATTCAAAAATGGAAGTGATTGTTCATATGTAAAGAAATAACAATCTTCTTCTGGCGCACTATTTTAACCAACAACATAATGTCATGCCAAAGCATGGAGGCTTAGTTCCAAGGCACGTTATTATCAACCGTGAGCGAGAAGCTGTAGATCGTAACTTACGGCATAGCTGCAGATACGACTGATGAATACATTGAAATTGGAGAATCTATTGCGATTGAGAGTCTGAATCGATTTTGTTGATCTGTTATAGAGATCTTTGGTCTCGAGTACCTTAGATCACCAAACTCTAACGATATTGCTAAATTACTCTATATCGGTGAACAACGGGGTGTTCCCAGAATGTTGGATATCCTAGATTGTATACACTGAAAGTGAAACAATTGTCCAACTGATTGGGTAGGATAGTACATAGGTCATAGCGAAAGCCCGGCTATTATCTTAGAGGTAGTAGTTGACTATGATCTATGGATATGGCAAATCATTTTGGGTTACTAGGATCAAATAATGACATTAATGTATTGGAAAGGTCTCTTCTTTTTTCTAATCTTGCTCAAGGTAAAACGCTTCCAACCCGTCATGTCATTCAAGAAAAAGAATATGACACAGGTGATTATTTAGCTGACAGCATACACCCAAAGTGGTCGACTATTGTGCAAACAAGTCACGATCTCCGTGGTCCAAAAAAGAGACTGTTTGCCACTAAACATGAAAGTTGTAGAAAAGATGTAGAATGTGCCTTTGGAGTTTTGCAATCAAGGTTTTCAATTATAGTAGGATCTGTACGCTTTTGGGACAAACATGTATTAAGAAATATAATGACAACGTGTATTATCTTACATAACATGATTGTTGAGGATGAGCATGGCCTTGATGCCCCAATCCAGGAGTGTAGCGAAGCTCTACCCCTGGAGGTTGAGATTGTGCATGACGAAGAAATTTGACTCCAAAGGTTTCTTGAGCGCCATCAGCAAATTAGGGATACCAGAGCACACTATACACTCCGTG
The DNA here is from genome assembly GCA_963692815.1 of Nyctanthes arbor-tristis. Lineage (NCBI taxonomy): Eukaryota > Viridiplantae > Streptophyta > Magnoliopsida > Lamiales > Oleaceae > Nyctanthes > Nyctanthes arbor-tristis. The sequence continues at coordinate 8,689 of CAVNYN010213731.1, read as the reverse complement.
ATGCCTTAATTGAACATCTGCGGGAGCAATATTGTCACGTCCCTAATAGAGTCAAACACTGTTATATAAAATATCATGTTATTACAACATTATAATAACTATTGTGGCCACAATGAAACCTCGGCCATACACCGAAATCTCGATCACATACATGTATCTTCTCCATCCTTGGGACGATCCGGCCACAAAGCTCTTAATTCAATACCTAGAGAGTTGTTCGATGAAAGGAGGATTGAGTACAACGTACTCAATGAATAACCAAATATTTCGATTCACCTTTCATGTAAGAAAACGCATTTTCGAGAAAATCATGAGATTCACAAAGCCTTTAGATGTAAAAAGGCGCCATTGAATGCACAAAAGGGACCAATCACTAGTTAAACTACTACCCGTGGTGCGCACATGATTCAAATATTCAAATTGGCCAAGACCACATAGCAAGGTCATAATACAAAGAGTACCACATAGCCTAAATGACCAAGACCACATAACAAGATCATATTATCACAAAGCAAATCAAAACGAGTAGAGTATTAACTAATGATTTAAATGCAATAAATCAATTTCTTTGCATAATAACAATTCATCAACAATCCATGCTTATCTTATGTAAACGTATTGAGTAAGAGAAAAGGAATCAAAATACTAGTTACTCACCTCAAAGATTTGCCAAAGATTGTTTCAATAATTCTAATTTAAAAAAGTGCCTTCAAACCCTCGATATTCTTCAATCAAGGCTAGTTTTCTAAGTTGGAATATTTCTATATATGGTAAGGAGTCTTTTTCAAGGGCAAAACTAGATATTTGGGGGGTTTTTTAGGGTGTTTTTCCTCCTCATAACACATTTGGATGAATTTTGGGAGTTTTGGGAGGGAGAGAGAGGATGGTTTGGGATGTTTGGAAACTTTGGGGACCCTTAAGTCCTTTATATAATAGTTATGATTTAGTTTTTTTCAATAAATCTTTGAGTTCCACCAATCAAATTGCGACACGTGGCGCAACTTGACACTGTACACTTAAGGGGTTATGTGGCCAAATGAGGTTCGCACGTTTATTGTTGTAGAAGTCCTTATACTTTGTATTATCATGTAATTAAGTCACTAAACTTTTGATTTATATCAATTAGTAACCAAATTCTTTCTTTAATTGACATTTGAACGTCAACCTTGAGATCTTCCAATGTAATTCAAGCAATTATCGCCAAAATAATAGCACATACCTTAATTGAAGGTTAAATTCACGGGACATTACAAATATAGTAATTGTGAAAGTAAGTTTGAATATGTTAACGAATTGGCTTGATTATTTGTCGTTATTAATGTATCATTGTTAATGTTAATCTATTCCCACATTTTTTTTCCAAATGAGTTATTTAACGTATCATTTTTTTTCTTTATTGCCAACAATATTATTTATTTAGCTCCTTTCGAGATATAAATTATGTAACCTTAACTAATTATAATTATTATACAAATAAGTATCGTTTTAACTAAATTGATATGTTATTTCTCTTCTTATTCAATTAAAAGAAATGAAAAATAAAAAGAAATGGGTTCCCCTAAATTTAGGAGAAACCACTGGAGTGCAACAAGGGTTTCTCCTAAATTTAGGGGAAAGGATTTCTCCCAAATTTAGGGGAAATATAGTGGAAACCCTAAATTTGGAGTTGCTATTTTCCCACGAGAGATTGCTCGTACAAACATGAATAGTAACATGCTATGCAGTGAAGATAATGCATGAAACATATCACTTTATTATTCTTTATACTTTTTCTTAAATGATAATTTATATGATGTGTGATTTAGTTATTCGAATTCTATGACTTATAAAGGTAAATGCGATAACTCCAAGTACAGTACAAAGGTTGATTTGTGGACGATATGCTTTCTACGTGCGTTGTGTGAATGAGATATACATTCACTCTTATGCATTAGTAGCTAGATTGATAATATTATATCGTGCATAAGGTGTTGCACACCATGTATGCACTCATTGAGTATGTATGTATATGTGAATGAGGAGTATATGTTAGTATATTATTGGCCACCAAAAGTTGGTGAGTTGTACATTGATGATGCAATAGATGATTTGTGTGAGTTCCCCAATAATGCACCGCCTATATAGCCGTCTGAGTAGATATACCACTAGGGGAAGGGGTATGGATATTATTACTACATTTTTTCTTTCTCAACCAAAAACAAAGGGTGATTTTTGCAGGAATTCTTGAGTCTCGAGAATGATGAAGTTGAAGATAGCAATACAAAATTATGTTCTTCTTCTCTATGCTAATCTAGATTAGAGGATGTTAATTAATATACAAATAAAAAGGAGAAAAATATTCACATTTATGTTTATATGGGAACTAATATGATGAGATTTGGGCATGCATTTTATTTTCGGATTCAAAACTCTCAAAACTTTTATGCCTAAAAGCGATTATTTTCTTAGTTTTTAATTAAACATATTGGTTAAATGATATCGGAAAACAAGAATAAAAGATAAAATAAGTAAACAATATAAGTTATTTCAAGGAAACCTGACCCTCTCAAGACATTAGTTTTTGGGAAGAAACCAACAAAACTCTCAAGAACAAACACCAGTTTGTAGATAATTTCATTCCACCCATTTTTCATTAACTTCATCTTTTTAAATAGAGATGGAAGTACAATATCTACTGACTATCCCACAAACTAACCCATTAACCTGTTATCTAAAATAAATAGCTAACTATAAAGAACATTATCCTAACCAATTGACTCTTTCTAAATATGAATAAAAGTAGATTACAATTATTATTATTTTAATTCTAATTAAATGAGATTAGAAAATGTGATTGTAACATTCCTTCCCCTTTCAAAATCATCCCTGTCATCAAGGGTGGATGTATCAACGCCTTTCTTTTTCTACAACGCTTCCAATTTGTGATTAGATGGAGAATGACATTTCACCTTTGTTGCGTTTGATCTTCAATTTCACTTGACAACTTAAATCTAGTAAACTTCCTCCTTCTTGACAATTCCTTCAAGGCCACTTTTTGTTCAATGCGAACAGTATGCTTATGGATTTGTTTCCTAGATTTCATCTCTTGTAGAATTCTCTCGACTTATATAATTTATGCCCGCAAAATAGGTTACACATGGTTCATTAGAGTAAAGTTCTGCCACATAAGTAACAATTCTCTTCATAATGACTTGGCTTTCATCACGCACACAACATTCTTCACTAGAATCACTTCCCAATTCACGTGTAATTGGAGTATGCCCATTGGGTATGCCAACTTGATAGGAGTTGTTACCACTATATCTGCCAACCTCATTTCTTCAAAAGAATGATCAAGTTCTTCAGATGTGATGGGTGTCGCTATGAAAAAAACCATCTCTTCTTTCTTTGAATGAGCAATCAATTTTTTCAAAGTTGTTGCTCCAAAACCGATGAATGCAACTTCACATCAATCATGTCAACCAACTTTCTTATTTTGCACAGCATGTCTTTCATATCTTTTTGACCAACAGCAATAATTTGAGTTATCTTCTCCAAATGTGCTATTCGTTGCTCAAGTGATTGCTCTATGTCAGGCTCTAATACCCAATGATATGTTCGCCAATAATTCATATGGCAAAATAAGAATAAAAGATAAAATAAGTGAACAATATATGTTATTTCAAGGAAACCTGACCCTCCTAAGATATTGGCTTTTGGGAAGAAACAAACTAAACTCCCAAAAACAAACATCAATTTGTGGATAATTTCATTCCACCCATTTTTCATTAATTTCATCTCTTCAAATAGAGATGGAAGTACAATATCTACTAACTATCACACTAACTAACCCTCTAACCCATTATCTAAAATAAATAGCTAACTATATGGAACATTATAAAATTCATATAGTGCGAACATTACCCTAACCAATTGTCTCTTTCTAGATAATGAATAAAAGTATATTACAATTACTATTATTATTAAATGAAATTAGAGAATGTGATTGTAACATTAAAGCATTTCTACATCTTCATTGGGCAATCCTATACTATATTTCTTTAAACTGAGAAGAAAATTGTCAATTCTTCTTTTCGTATAAAATTATTACATTAATTAAATTGATTCTTTATTCCTTCCATAAATTCAATTATGTAGGTTTATAAATTCATAAGAGACATTGCAGACAAAATGGCTTAAGAGGTTGTAGACAAAATGGCTTAAGACGTTACAAAAGAAATGGCTTATTAATGGAGGTAATAGTTTCTGGCATTTTATTTTTGTACAAAGTAATTAAAGAAAATTTTGGTTTTCGATTCTTATAGATTTTTATTAGAAAAATAGATTCATTAAGGTTTTTGTGGTGCACGTAGGAGGAAGAAGAGGGGAATAATATTTATAATTGTTAAAAATGAGATGGTTATTTTTGTCATTTTTATTGTGACCATTTTAGTATATTTGGAAAATGTGGTGAGATTAATAAAAAGTGTAGTATCAATATAACTAGCCTTTGGGAAAGTGTATCTCTCATAAGTGTTGGGAGTTTGGCAACTGGCTGATTGGGTATATATACTGGACGTACTGTTGGAGGTTCTGTAGTTCGACAAACTAGGTATACATACTGGACGCAGGATTGGGAGACCAGTCATATATTGATATGGTCAGGCCATATCTATTGATTTTGGTAAGTCCTTGATGACATCAAGTCATGGTAAGTCTTTGGAAACATTGCATGAGCGGGATATATATATTTATATATACAAACAGGCCTTATTTATAATGAGATCATGCATTGTTTTATACGAGGGACGTGGGCCCTACATGCTTGGTTGTGTGTTAGATCATCACTTCATTTATTAGATATCTCATGAAGAGGGCATCCATGTTATTATGTTTCGTTGTTCATTGAGTCTTTATGGCTTATGTGGTTGCTTTTGTGCTGTAGACTTATATATCACAACAGTGTGTGCAACGCCCTGAGTTCTAAGCACTAGAAAAGCTACTAAACTTCTTTACTTTTCTTCATTAAACGCGGAAAGTTAACATTTGCATAAATAAGTGCGGAATTTTTTTCTTTATTTAAAATAAACAACATAACTATATTTCATAAATAATCTCCAAGGTAGCTATTGTCAACACTTAACAAATTCTTAAATCATCGTCAAAATAATCCACTTCGAAAATGCAACAATGTCGATAATTAATCAATGAAAATTGAATGTTAACAAATAAGCATTAAATCCTTTTCTTTATCAAGTGCCATCCCCCGTCGAGTCGCTACCAATTCCAAGACCAGTAATGTTTTGAAATAAAGGGGTGAGTGTTTCGAAGAAACACTAAGTAGATTCCCGCGCACAACTTTTAAAACATGCAATACATATTATGCCATTTAACACATATACCCATGCAAGTTATGTCTTTAAACCCGCCAAAGTGACGGAGTCTGACTCCCAATTAAGGTAAGCTAAGCCTGTGGGCTCCCGATTAAAGTGAGCTAAGTCGATGGGCTCTTGATTAAGGTAAGCTAATTATGCGCAGACTTTCATATTCATACCATAAATCACATAAGTACATGCATAAACCCATAACATGTAGTTGCATCATATTTATCATAAAATGTGCGCATATAACTTTGAAAACAACTTTGGTAAGGAAATCTACCTCGTTACGCTTTTCTTTTTCGAATTTGAGCTTTAGGGAAAGCTAAGCGTACGTAAAATTATGCTCCTCGTCTAGACAAATAAATAATTAAAGTTAGAATTTTGAAAATGTTTAAATCTAAATAAAAGTATAAGGTTCAATTGAAAACTTTGAAAGTTTTGGGCTAAAACATGACTTTTCAAAATCTTTAGGACTAAAATGGATTTTTCAAAACAATGGGAACTAAAATAGGTAAGACTGATACTTTTGAGTCAGCTTAAACACTAATAGAAATACAGGGACTGAAATCACATAGAACAAAGCTCAAGGACTAACTAAAGGCTTGGAATTTGATTGAGGACTGAAATAAAGAGTTTAAAACTTAGGGACCGGAACTACGCTATATAAAACGTAGGGGACTGGAGTGCAATTAGGATTTAACTAAATCCCTAATTCACTCAACACTTAGCCCCAATTCGGTCGACACAAAGGATCAGGGAGTGAGGGTGAGCGATGCTTCCGATCTAATGGAGTCTGGGTTCGAAATCAAGGGAATCAAGCTGGGTAAAATGGGTTTGTTGTTCCCAGTAGCTTGATCAAGAGAGGAGTCGAGGTTTGGGGTTCGACTGAGGTTCGGGTATGGAGTGTTCGAGCTTCACAGTGGCGATTCCTGAATGGGAGTGGGTCGAGTGAGGCAGGTTCAAGCATTAGCCGAAAGGTTCTAGCGACCAGAGGTCACGGTGGTGGTTTGTATTGGTGTTCAAGAATTCAAGAGCACGGACGGGTAATGGCCAAAAACCGAGGTAAGTCATGGTTTCTGGCTTTCGATTTTCAGTTTTCTTTTGAGGGGTTTCTGGGCTGAAGGAGTGGTCGAGACTCAAAGGAACAGAGGAAGTCGCGACGGCTTGGTTCGAATGAAAGAAACGGTTTCGATTTGAAGGGTAGCAATGGCTGCCGTTTGTGGGTCTGTGTGTGCTTGTGTACATTTGTAACACGTGTGTATAATGTATAGCAGTGTGTGTATACCTGCTTGTTTTTCTTGCAGTGTGCTGGGAACAAAATTATTGAGTGTCTGATTGTTTTGTGAAGTGTTGCTGTGTATATGTGTGTATATAATTTCTCACTGGATGTTCGTGAATGTATCTATAGGCCGAGATGTAGCCGTAGGCAGTCAGTGAAGTGTATGCTTTTGCTGAGTTTGCTTGCTAGAATTATTTGCTGAGTTTATATTTCTTACTGTGAATGGATTGCTGTGGCGGCTTGTGTTTAAGGGTTTTTACACTCATATATAGATAGAGGGTGAATTGGAGACATTGTGAGGAAGATCGTGGTGATCGTGGAGAGATTTTGTGTTGTTGAAAATCCTTCGAAAATCAGAAGATTGGGGAGATTTTCAGTAGCTCCCAACGGCAGCATCACTTGAAGAAAAATCTGAGAAGAATCGTGTCCAAGAATCTGGGTTGAAGTAGTCAAATCCATGTTTGCTGAGGCCTAATTTATATTTTGGGCCTTCAAATTGGGCTCAAATCACAAGTGGGCTCAAACAAGAAAACGGATAATGGGCTTGAATTCTAAAAACTTGGACTTAAAATACATAAGAGATGACTCGGGCTTTAAAATTAAGAATACAAGACTTTATGATTTGGGCCGGACTAAGAAAATTTTCTTTGATAACGGACTCTAATAATTAAATGGGACTCGGACTTAATATTTGGAAATAAAATATAATTAATCATAAATTTGTGTTTTTCTTTAAAGAAAACTAGACAGAGATGTGAATTCTTTTAAATCTTTATCGTGACCAATTTCAAAAATAATTGATTAGGTGGTAATGACACACTAAATTCTTTTAAAATCTTTTAAAAGATAGAAATTTTCTATTGAGAAAATTCCGGTCGCTACAGTGTGGACCATTGAAAGTCCAAGGAAGGCCTTACTGACATACATTGCGTCACGCCAATTTTATCGGATTACTTGATCAATTCCACCGTGCTTAATAAAATACGGTATTCTTAAGGGGCGGGGTGTTAGAGATGGTATTAAAAATGCAACATGTTAGGGTATGACACTTCAGATCACACGAACTTCCAATAATTATATGAGTCATTATATGTTATATGTGTTTTTATATATGTTATCAGAGTGCATAGCAAAACCATAATTTAAGTAATTAGGAATTTTGAATTTCGAGGACGAAATTCCTAAAAGAGCGGAAGAATTGTTAACGCCTAAAAATTTCACTTCTTTTAGTTAAAAATAGTTTTCTATAGTCTTTTGAGATTTTTCCTTAATTTTTAGAAATAAAATAAAGCATTTTATTTGGTTTTTATAATAAGAATAAAGGGTAAGTATTTATTTTTAAGTTAAGGATAATTGCTAAATTTACTCTAGGGTAAATGTGCAATTAAATAAAAGTTTATTTGCGACTAGGCCCCTAAGAAAAACTATAAATATGGGTGAAAATAGAAATATTTATAAGAATATTCAAAAATTCTTACGATACGCTGTCAAAAATTCTCTCTCTTTGACCTACCAAACATATTGCGGTGGACTGGAATTTAAATTCATGTTGACCGCACAACCAAGATGTTGAAAAATTACAACATTCGGTCGATCACAAAATATTGTGGTCCATCAAAATGTTGAAATCTTGGTTGACCGCAACATAAGTGGTCGACCAAGATTGTAATTTTACATGCAACCATTTGGTCGACTGCGATTAAAGTGGTCGACCATAAAATAATATCATTTCTATTACATAATTACTCTTTACGCTATTTAAGCATTTAAATGATGCAATAGTTAGTTATTCAAACCTTACGACTTATAGAGGTCCATGCGGTAATTCTATCTACAGTATTAAACTTGATTTGTTGTGTATATGCTTTCTACTTGTGATGTGTGAATATGATATATGTTTACTCTTTTGCATTAGTAAATTGATATTATAATATCGTGCATAAGGGTTGCACACCATGCATGCATTCATTGAGTAAGCATGCATTCATTGAGTAAGTATATATATGTGGATGACTAGTATACGTGAGGACTATGTCAGGATATTATTAGC
>CAVNYN010213730.1:0-13135 GCA_963692815.1 Nyctanthes arbor-tristis | reverse complement strand
GGCTCACTCGAAATATAGAAATGAATGTGAAGGACTTGACTTGGAAGTTGAGTTTAATGTGACAAGGCACACGTGATGATTGTGAGATTAAAGATGTGCGCAGCCATTGATATTTCCATATCAATTTGGGGCTGGGTCGAGCAAGAGGAATTTTTCGTAAGATGGTCGCGTTATCTTATGTGGTGCAGCCGCTTACTAAAATGAAAATATCTTGTTAAATGATTTGATTGTGTTTTTTTTTTTAATTATATCAAAAATTGTAGTTTGGCTTCACTTCGTTGAATCTAGATCAGGCAAGATAAACGGCCCCTTTGGTATACCATTTTGTCATGCGGAATACTCTCTCTATGAGTGAGGTGAAAATGTTCCCTCGCCATGTCCTTTGAGAATAGATGTTAAATAATATTTGGGTTAAATACACCTAGTGTCTTTAACTTTTTAACTTTTCATATCTTATGTTCCTAACATTTGATTCTATTCATGTGGGTCCTCAACTTTTCCAAAGTGTTACACTTAATGTCTTTGTGATGGATTGCGTCTATTTCTACCGTTACAGTTAAAAGTATTATTGTAAAATATAAAATACTAAATATTTTAATTTTTAAAAAATAAGAGAGGGGGAGGGAGACACTTCCTTTTGACAACAAAGTGCCGTCATTTCCTGTAGCCTTTTTTTTGCTTTGGGGGCAGCCAAAAGAGGATGTCTCCCCCCCTCCCTCTTTGTTTCTTTTTTTTTTTTTTATAAATATTAAAATATTTATTTTTTTGTATTTTATAATAATACCCCCAGCTTTAATGGTAGAAATAGATGAAATCCATCACAAGGACATTAAGTGTAGCACTTTTGAAATGTTGAGGACTCACAGGAATAGAATCAAGGTTGGAGACGTAATCTATGAAAAGTTGAAAGGCTAGGGATACTAAGTGTAATTAACGCATAATATTTATTTGATTAGTGATTTTCGCATGGAGGAAAAAGTGGAGGGAAAAAAAGGGGCAAATGGGTAAACAAAAGGACCCAAGATTTTTTTTCTCCAATAATACTTGTCTCAGTGGAAGAAAACCTAAATTTACTTTAACTTTTTTTTTTTCACTGCGGTATAAATGCTCTTAAAGATAAACTTTAACTCTTTGTAAATTTGTGATTTCATGTATTGTCATTTTTATGCAAGAAATTGCTAATAGTAGGTCCAATTGGTGGGGAACGGTTTGGTAAAAAATAGTAGATATCAAAATGCATTTCTGAAACGATAGCGATAGATAGCAAATTAGCATCATTCTTTTTGAAATCACAAATCAACCCTCTCATGTTAGCTCCTGCTACATTTGTTTAAGCAATCATTCCGAATGGATTCCAAGCTTTAAAATTTTTGTAATTTCAACATTTTTTCACAATTTGCACCATGCACTACTGCTCAAATTGTGCGACATCTAAATTTCCTTCTGTAACTATGATTGTTAACTGCAAAGATTGAGTTTCTATTTGTAAAAACATTAAAATATCAGGTGTCCTGGCCTAATTCTTTATAAACTTCCTTTTTTTTTTTTTAAATTCATATATCTAATTGACTGAGCTTATGCTCATTACACCTTTTTCCAAACACTAACTTGTAAAATATTAAATAACTTTTAGATTAAAATTTGAATACCCAAAAACTATATATAGGAATTAATTACTTTTTTTTTTTGGAAAGATTATAGGAATTAATTATTGAATGACCATGATTAGTGTTGGAAAAAATTAAAAACCTTATTTTGTCCCCCCCCCCCTCACTACACTTCAAATAATGTTAAGGATTGGGTCATGAAAGCTATATTTGAGTTGAAAAATGTAAAAGAGGGGGCAAATTTAGCCCCTTATTTAAAGAATTTCCCCTCCTTTTCCCCTTGAACTTTTGCCCTCCATTCCCCCCAATAAAGAGGGACACAAAATGCACATAATTTGCTTGGACAAAAATATATAGACAACTTGATATGCTTAGTGTGATAGGTTTAGAGCACTAGATGTCTAGTGCTGTAATGTAAACACTAATGTGGTACAATACCAAGGACTAGTGTTATGCCACACCATGTATTTCGTGTCATAATGACACCATACATACCTCTAGTAACTTGATTAGTGGTTGATTAGTTGCATGATACTTTTGTGTTTATTTGCGTTGTTAGGTAGTGATGATTAGGCCCAAGTAGTGATAACTTCAAGTTAATAAACATTGATTTAAGAGTTGCTTTATTAACACTCAAAATTGCCGGATAAATAGAGGTCAAATGTTTTCTCAACATCTAACGTGACATCAATTCTATTTACCATCACAATTTTGATCGAAATTGTTTATACCTCACTTCAAATGTATTATATATATATATATATATATATATGAGGTTCATTGTTAAGAAAGATGAAATTCAAGCTTGTAAAACCTTTTGTTTCACCAATTAAACATCGATTACAAGCTATAATATGACCTCAATTCATGAACTAAGTAATTGGTTTAGAAAATACAATGAACCTAATATAAAAGACACAACTCTAATTAATTAATGCCTTTGTTTCAACAAAAATGTTGAAGCAATAACAAATTTGTATGTTGGGACAACAAGAAGGAAGAATATATTATTATAAATATCGTATGTTGTCGAGGCAATCGAATCATCCAACAACAAATATATATATTGTTCTTTTGCCTACTTCTGTTCCCCATTTATTTCTTGCCAGGACAAAGCATAATATTTCCTTTTCGTAATCTTATATATACAAGGTAATTTTTGTGATAGCGAGTTATGGAATACGAGTTATGTGTCATCAACCCCTAAAACTTAAGCCTAATATATATTGCCTTCAATCTACAAGATGCCATCATAACTTACAATTATATGTAGAACCATACTTTTTTGGGGGAGGGGTTCTCAAGGAGATAAACCGTTTGATTACGCTCCAGACAGTCGATAACGTGGACGCGGAGTGTGTATAGACAAGTAATGGCCCTCAACCTGGATAAGTTTATAACAAGTAATTGTCTAGTAGGGATGGCAAGGAGACATGCTACAAGTTTACTTTGTTATCTTAATTGAGTTGCCCTATAAAAAGGGACCACATTGTTATCTACCACAAGTTTCCTACACTCATATCTTGAGTTTTTCCCTTATATAAAACAAACATACTCAGAGAAATTCCACATTCCACACAACACAAGAAACCTCAAACAATTACCATTCCATACCTCAAATAGCAAAAGACTCACTCTGTCACAATAATAATGGCAGCAACTTTGAGAGATTCAAAGCTCCGGTCGACGCATCGGTTTTCGAAACAGATTAGGGAGCAGAGAGCAAGGCTTTACATAATATGGAGATGCACAGTGCTTCTTCTCTGCTGGCATGACTGACTGATCATTTTGCAAATACTATATGAAAGGAGACATGCAGCTCTACTATACATATATTATGGCAGATTAAGGGTTTGGGTAAACACTCTGAAATCTACTCTTTGTATAGTTTTACGGAAATAGCTGCAGAGAGTACTGATCACAGCTTTACTGTAATTAGGTAGGGGAATGTATGAACAAAGCTACATGTACAAATTGACTCGATTTTTGCTATTATGTCATCTTTTCTTCTTCTTCTTCTTCTTCTTCTTCTTCTTCTTCAAATCTATTTAGACATGTTCAGTCTAACGCTACCTTTAACAATTATTGGGTTGGGTGCAATCGAGCATATTGGGCGTGCTACTATGCCTTATGACTCTACAACATGCCAATACTAACAAAACAAGATTGAAATTAACTTTGAATTGAACTAAAAAATGTTCCGTTTAACATATCAAATATGCTATCATGGGAGCATAATAGGAATGTTAATATATATCGTGACTCTACCACATGTCACTACTAATAGCAAAACAAGAACGAAATTGGCTCTGCGCTTAAACCCAGAACGTTCAATCTAATATATCAAAGATGCTATTCTAAATTCGAGCGAGACCTGGTGCAAGGAGCATATTAGGCATGGTACAATCCATTATGACTACCATATATATGCCAATTTCAGCATAACAAGAAGAACAAATTGAACTCTGGATTGGATTAGAAACAATTCTCCAACCCATTCGCTTCTTGTTATTGTGTGTGCTCAAATACAAAATTAATTTAATAGGCAATGTCTGTCCAAATCAAACAGAGATGTTTGACTCCACTTTCACGGGTTCAAAATGAAGAGGCTCTTTAGTCCACATGACAAAAAATCAAGTCATTATGCGAGTTGGAGTCCATTTGTGATTTGACTAAGCTTAAAAAGTTGTATAAATAATTAGTTCTAAAAAGCATATGAGATCAAATGCATCGTGGGTCACTCGACTTGCAATTTGCTCCTAATGTGGACATTATATATGGTCTACCGACACGTATCTCCAAATTCAAGCAATGTTGTGCACCACTATTAGTAACAATCACATGTAAATATTGTGTCAAGTAAAGGGCTTAACATCTGACACCTTTCTCCCCGCTATTTTTATATAAATACGGCCTCACATGTCAGTCCATGAGCTCACATACAAATTAGCAATGAGAAAAAGACCACATGAGCATGTATCTCTAAAAGACACTTCTAGTGTATCTAGATCAAAATTGAAATTCTACTAAACATTTAATACCGTTATATATGCGTGTGTGTATACACACAAACCAAAGACATCACTTTTGATGATAATGAAGATCTTTTGCAGGAGTTTTCTCACAAAAATTTAAAAAAAAAATGAAGGATCTCTTGAAGGGCGGAAAAGCTTTTGATTTATATTTAAGACGATAAAAATCTAGAAGTGGAGCATCTTTTGTCTGATATAAAATTTAAATTTTACATAATATATAGTTGTACATAATTTTTGAAAGAACAGTGTTACATAAAAGTTAAAACAATAATAGTCATAACACCCAACTTTAGTAAAAATGATATAAAACATATCTTACACGTGAAGTCAATCTGAATTTAAGGTCCTTTCAAGTAAAAGCATATCTTACATGTGAAGTCAATCTGATTTTAAGGTCCACCTAAAAATGAAAAAAATCCTAGTAGTTTAAAGTTGGGTACATTTCACAAAAGGTCCCCAACCTTTGCACTTTGAATCGCTTAGGTCTCTAACATTGTTTTTAGCGTGTTGAGTCCTTATGTCACGCCTCCAATTTCATATCCATATTATCTCGAAATATCGGTAGCAGAAGCGTTATCTCGATTTAAAATTGAGGGCGAGACTTTACAAATAGAACTCAAAAGTGTTGAAACGCTTTCGCTACGCACTCTAATAATTAAATGTATTGTGAGCTGCCCACAATGAAACCTCGGCCACACACTGAAATCTCGATCACATACATGTATCTCCTCCACTTTTGGAACGATCCGGCCACATAATTTTAATTTAATACCTATAGGATTATAGGAAAGGAACCGAGATCTGCAGTCCCTAAATCCCGTCTCGCTCGCCGTCCTCCCAATTAAATTCTTACAAGTCATCCCAGTTTGACATGTCAACAATTCTTTTAATTAATCAGAAATAAATTAAACATATTCAATTAATAATCAAGCACAAACGGTGTTAACACCCACTCCATCTCTCCGTCCCCCCCTTTCTCTCTCAGTTATCTTCTCTCTGTCCCCCTCTCTCTCAGCTTCACTTGTGTCAATTGGGTCACTCTGCCACGATTCTGGTTCAATGTGGATAAATTTGTTGGACTTCTGCAAGAGGGATTGATGGAAAAAAAGTGAAATAAGATGTTGCAGGGGCTGGTGAAAAAATGTTGCATCGAACGACTTATATTTTTCCGAGACTATTTCCTGACCATAAATCAAAAGAATCTTCAACGCTCATTTTAGATCAGGGGAAGAATTTGGCATCCAGCAATGAAACAATTTTCAGTGGTGATGCCAATGACTTCAACAATATTGGGAATAGAAAAATTATCCGTCATCAGTTCAAGGGCCACAGAATTCAAGAAAAGCAGTTGGCTACTTTTGTCAATTTGCTGGAAGAAAAAAAAATAAAAGAAAAATTGTCCTATCATTTTAATAATCAGGCGAAGGTGAGACTGGATAATCACGATGGCATTGAAGAGAAAGAGTGGGAACAATTTTTACGGTCGCCACCAACGCCAAAGGCTGTGCTGGAACTGGTGAAAAAATAAAAACGTGAGGCAGGAGAGAAGGAGGGACAGAGAGAGATGGAGAGGGTGTTAAAACCATTTGTGCTTAATTATTAATTAAATATATTTAATTGATTTTTGATTAATTAAAAGAATTGCTGACATGTCAAATTGGGATGATTTGAAAGATTTAATTGGGGGGACGGCGAGCGAGACGGGGTTCGGGAACGGCAGATCTTGACAGGTAGGAAAGAGGGGTGAATACAACGTACTCAATGAATAATGACATGTGTTGGCTCATGATGAAATGAAAAAAGGTCATAATACCACAAAGAAGCCAATCATAAGTATAAGTTAGGCCACCATTATCTCAGCCTCTATCCGTAAGCGCAATACATAAAGATTCAATAACAATTCAAAATGACGAAAACCACATAGTAAGACCATTGTATCACAAAGCAAAGCAAACGGATAAACAGCGCCACTAGTGATGCCCAAGAACAATAACGATGGTTTATCCAAAGTATTGGAGCACCGTTAATAATCAAATATCAAAGCAATACAATACAGGCATAAGAAGCAATTACGTACAATCAAATATCGAATACTAAAGAGATTTAACGAAAGAATGAGCTTTGAAGAGGGGGAGCCAAGGCACACTTTACTCCCCTCAAAGATTTCTCAAATAATATCAAGTGGAAAGTGCTGCTAAAGCCTTGATATTCCTCAATTAAAGCTATTTTTCAAGCTATAATTCTTTTATACATGGTAAGGAATCCTTTTCAAGTGAGAAACTAGATATCTGATAGGTTGTTAGCGTTGTTTCTCCCCCATTGCAAAGGTTGGCCGAATTTTGGGGAGTTTGGGAAGCAAAGGGAGGTTGGTTGGGTGTTTGGAAGTTTGAGGACCCAAATTGCCTATTTATAATAGTTAGAAATTAGTTAGTGTTAATAAACTTTTGAGTTTCGCCAATCATGTCGCGACATTTGACATGATCTGGCGCAGTACATATGTTGGGATGACTTGGTAAAATGAGATACAAACATTTATTACTCGAGTAGTCCTTATATTTTGTATCATTTTGTAGTTTAGTCACCGAACTTTGATTTTTCTGCAATCAAGAATCACATTCTTTCTTTGGTTGGCATTTAACCAATGATCTCAAGGTCTTCTAACGTAGTTCGAGCAATTATGTCATCCTCGTCGACAACATAGCTTAATTCAGGGTTGAATTTTTTGGATGTTACACCTTAACCTTTCATAAATAAGCATAAAAAGTCCATCATAACAGAATCCATCTAAAATTCCTATAAATAGTTAAGGAAATTACCTTTAAACCTTTATCCTTTAAATTAAAAAAAAAGAATTTGAAAATTAAAAAATATGAAAATAAAAAAGGAAACGGCAGCGAAATGGGGAGTCTTCCCCCATTTTTCTGTCAGCCAAAGTAGTTGCCGATAGGGGGTTGCATTTTTCTTTTTTCTTTTTTCCCTTTTTATTTTTATTTTTTCAATTTTCAACTTCTTTTTTTTTTTAATTTAAAGGATAAGGGTATAAAGGTATTTCATCAACCATTTAACGAAATTTTGGATGCATCCATTATGAAGGATCCTTTGTGCGTATTTATAAAAGGTTAAGGACCTAGAGCGCTAAAAAAAGGCTAAGGACCTAGTTGATTTAAAGTGCAGAGGTTGGGGACCTTTTGTGAAATTTACCTTTTAAAGTTCAGGAGTGAGTTATCCAATGGCAGATAAAACACCAAATTAGGGTAAACTTCACAAAAGGTTCCCAACATTTGAGTTAGGAATCAGTTAGATCCCCAACCTTTGTTTTTACTCTCTTGGGTCCCTAACTTTTTATAAATGCGCATAACATGTCCCTTTTATCACTATTTCCTCAACTTTTTAAGGGGCAAAGTTGGTATTTTCCTTATATTTTAAATTTTTTTATTATTTTTAATATTTTTAAATGTTTTGTTTTCAAATTAAAAAGCTAAAAGATACAATCGTCATTTTTCATAAAAATTGAGGGAATAGCGATAAAAGGAACATGTTGCGTGCATTTATGAAAGGCTGGAGACTCAGAAGTAAAATTAATCTCCTCCCAACTTCGGTGGGGTATCCCTTCACCATGTTGGATCTTTTTTTTTTTTTTTTTTTGAAAAAAAAAATTGCAAATTTGAATTTCAGAAAAATGCATTTGTTGACTCCAGACCCAAATCATCTCTCTCTCTCTCTCTCCACACTGTTCATCTTTCTCTATCCCTGATCCGATCGAGTTGTCGCATCTCCAGTGAGGCCAGAGATCAGAAGGCCAGCACACTAACAAACGGAACATCCCAACCAGACGGCAACCCATCCCAAATCCTCACCCCACCAAACCCGCACACACTCTCTCTTTCTCTCTTTCTCTCTCACTCTCTCTCCACACACCGGAACTCCCTTTTTCAGCCCTCTCTATAGTGAAATTTGTTAACAACTCACTGGCTCGTTGAAATCCAGTCAAAAAGCCTCCTTCCACGCTTCCGAAAAGTAGAGCTATTACAAGACCAGACCCACCAAGCGTTCGAATAGGTGGCTACATGCAATCGTCCCTTGTCGTCCCCAATTTCGCCGGAGTTCTGCCTCATAAGGTAAGCCTTAGACCCGATGTCTAGTTTCTTGTAATTGTCTGGCAAGAATAGTAGATTGCTTGAATGTGCCTTAGAGATAAAATGAAACCATGTTAATTTGAGGTAGTCAGGATATACAATCTAGTTTCTAGTGGTTGTTTGGCAGGAATAGTAGATTTCTCGAATGTGCCTTAGAGATAAAATTAGCCCATGTTAATTTGAGATAGTCAGTATCTGGTTTCTTGTAATTGTTTGTCAAGAATGGTAGATTGCTTGAATTTGCCTTAGGGATAAAATGACCACCCCATGTTAACTTGAGATAGTCAATATCTAGTTTCTTATAATTTTGGATGTTTTTCGTTCTCAAAATGTTCTTATAATGTAGTAGATAAACATTAGTTCACTTTACCCATTGCTAATGCAAACCTCTAAGTTCACAAAATTGCAGGCTACTGACTTTCAGAAATTAGCCAAGTGAATGAAAATAAAATGGTAAAAAATAAGAGTAAACGACGCACTAGAAACATGCACTGTCGTGCTCTTAATATAGTTTGATGTTGTAGTTTTGAGGGTATTTCAGGAATTTAAGTTTAATGTCATTCTGAATCTGGTTTATCTCTCAAACATATACAGATGCCCTGCTTGTTGATTCATAGTTGTTGATTGCTCCAAATTTCCTTATAACTAATCTTATCTGGCGAATGGCTTTTGAACTAATGTATTAGCTAAGGGTGTGCAAAAAAAGGGGAACTGGTTCGACCGGACCAAACGGGCTCGTCCTGTTTGGGTTTTGTGGCCAAAATAACCAGTCCAGTCTGGCCGAAGACTGCTCCAGTCCCATGTTTTCTTTTGCAAATCCAAAAACCCGATCAAAGACCGGTTGACCATTTGTTTTTAACATATAAATTAAAACTCGGTTTTCACTTTTCATAATACCCAAGAGACAAGAATCAAAACTATTTCCTTTGCATAGTCACTTGCACAAAAGTCCATCTTATTTATAAGCCCTAATTATTTTACCTTTTTACAAAACTTTCAATGTGAGACGATTATTTAAATTTAAGACTAAACATAAAGGACCAAGACAATTATTAATTTGTCTCAAAGTCCACAAAATTTCTTTTACATAGTCACTTATAGCCCATCTTTTTTATAAGCCCCAATCATATTTTTTTTACAAAACTTTCAATGTGGGATAATCAGAAATTAAAAGCAATACCGCTAAATTTATTTTTCAAGTTGGAATTTTTTAGCCAATAGACTTCTTTAAAAATCGTAATTATTATATTATTTTTTAAGCAATAATCAAGAACAATTGTGTTAATATATAATGTTACTAGAATTTGTAACATTGTAAGGATTTTGTTAAAGAAAATTATTTAGATTTATAATATGTTTATTAACTCTATTTAAGTTATATACTATTATTATGTAATATATATATTTATATATACATGTAGAGAATTTGTACTTATACATCATCTCATTTATTTAAGTTATTTTTTTATTGATAAAAAGTGTTAAATGGATTTTCTTATTTTTATTTTAAGTGATAAGTGTAATTTATTTTCGACAATTATATTATTTTTGTAATATTTAATCCCCATATATGTATAATAAAGTAGGAATTATCTATTTTTTAGCTTTTGAAAATATCAAAACTGTACCGTGAAATTGTTAAGTTATAAAATAGATATAATATTTATGATTTTTACATTTATTTTCTAATTTAGGATACATATTTCAAATATTTAATAATTTTAGATTTGTTAAAATTAAAAAAATGAGAAATACAAGTATGTTTAATACTTCTACCTTATAGAGGCATGTTACTACTTTTGTTGCACATAACGTCTTTCTGTTTGTTTATTTTAAACTCTGTTTATATGTGTTTTTACGTTAATAAGTCTCTGGAAAATTTTTTTCACAAGCCCGAAGAAGTCTGAAAACGAATTCATTACTCGAGCCCGAACTGGGACCAAAATCGTTAGGGCTTGGCATTTTTAGGACCGGGACTAAACCCAAGTTGTTTGGTTCGGTCTTGGTCCTTCAAAAACCCGGGATCGAAACCTGTTTGCACAGCTCTAGTATTAGCAGTGGGTTTCCCATGTAGATTTTAATGGGTTCCATGAATTGATGTTACTAAGTGGATAGAAATTAATCTTTTGCATTTTAAATTTAATCTTTTTCATTTGCTCCATGTTTATATGCGCAGGGCTAACAAATGAGGAAAATGAACAGAGGAATTTACCACAACTGTAGATATCCTAGGCATCGGCTACTAGACTGTCCTGAATTAACTAAATGCTCGGGTGAATGACATGTCAAATGTGTGGTCAAGTTGATAAAACTAATGTATGTATAACTTCTAACGTTTGTAGAATTTCATGTATGTATATCTTTTAGACCTTGTTGAAGTTGGAATGTATTTATAACTTCTAAACATTGTACAATGTTTATGGCATGTATAAGTAATGTGTGTTGAATCATTAGTGGTTTAGATGAATTGAGCACTTGTTATTTCAAGGAATTGTATTGTCCAAAATATAGAATGTGTTGTAAATACATATGTTTTATTGATACTAGTGAGGGCACGTGCGTATCTATAATATTGTATTATTATCTATTATCAACTAAAAGATCAGCCCTTTAAAAAAAAAAAAAAAAAAGATCCTGTTGATATTTTACTGTTCAATACTTAGAGAGGAAATGAGCAATACTACCCTCAAGAACTTCGTAGAATAATAGACACACTTTCTTGATATAGAAATAATTTACAGATTCCTAATTGGCTTGTCTATTGAATGTGAATGAAAATGTATTAATACATGGAAAAAAATCATCCCAATAGGAACTCGTAGAGTCAGCAAAGGAATTACAACCCAAATATGAGTCAACAAACAAACAAAGATCCTCCAATACTGAGGGATATCCAAAATTGATCCAGATACTTGCGTATGACATTAATTTAATTGCAAGAATCATGGCAGCTTCCTAGTACATTCGTGTTGAACAATTTAATTGCAACAATCTCATTCTTTTCATTGTCCAAGCATTCGGGGTCTTGCCAAAAGTCCCTGCATTAAATATGTGGGACAAAAATAGGAAAATATAAAAATAAAATTAAAATTGAACAACAAATAAGAACTGGAAATTTGCCGGTTACTAAATAACAACCAACCTTTAACCATTTTTCCAAGCATCCTATCTATCAATTAAGAAGGAAACAGATAAGACACAGAGCTCAAAATGAGGAACCCAAAAATACATAGATCACAAGAAACACTCCATGATCAAAGAATCAAACACATGGCAATTGAAAAGTATGATAATTTGCATAAATAAGATGGTATTAAACCAACTGTATATGAATTCCAAGACAAATATTGAGCCAAGTCATCCACACTATTTTTAAATAATAAAACGTATCATGTATGTATGAATCATGGCAGCTTCCTAGCACTTTCGTATTGAACAACTTAATTGCGACAATCTCATTCTTTTCATTGTTCAAGTATTCAGGGTCTTGCCATAAGTCCTTGCATTCAATATGTGTGACAAAAAAAGGAAAAAATATAAATCAAATTACCAAAGTTGAACAACAAATAAGAACTTAATACTTACTTGCTTCACGTTATGCGTCTTGCACATAAGGATTTCAAGTCACCACTGGAAATTTAGTTTGGTAAGTTGGAGGGTGAGTAGATATTTAACTGAAAGAAAGTTTAATGCTGAAAACAAAATTTAGACAAAAATTAGCATCGTAAAGTAGGTATATTGCTTGAGGGTTTTAGAAAAGAAACAGATTTGATCTTCAAATGAAAAAATAATGACGGTATTGTTAATCCCTATTTATGTTAAGGGTAAGTTTCACCTAATCACCTTCCCGTAGATTTTCCAACACTTATACCAATCTCATTACACGACTGATTGGCTTTATTTGATAGAAATTTTTTCATAATATTTCTCATATATCTCAAAATAATAATAATAATAATAATAATAATAATAATAAATAGTTACATATCTCAAATGGTTCATATCCACATTAACTGAAATCTGTTGTGCAGATCATTCGTGTTAAAATTTATGATTCAAGTGTCAATTACATATATTCGCATTGAAATCTGTTGTGCAGATCATTCATGCTGAAATTTATTATTCAAGTGTCAATTACATATATTCTAGTTAATTACTTTTAAATTTGCAGATTGTTCCAGCTTTCTTGCAACTATACTCCTAACCATCAAAATGTTGCACTTTTTGTTGAAAACTCCTCTATTGTTGGCTCAAAACAATGCGTAAAGTTCTTTTGTTGGTGGAATAATGATGGCATTTTGGTGTAGGTTGTTTATATTCTTGAGTTTAATCAAGTAAGAATTAGTTTGAAGGAGGA
>CAVNYN010213728.1:0-19117 GCA_963692815.1 Nyctanthes arbor-tristis | reverse complement strand
TTTCTTTTTTGTGGGGGGGGGGGGGGGGTGGTGTGGGGGATTAACTTAGTGAGCTTGACTTGAACCATTTCCAACCTAGAACTCTAATATGGTGCAACTTCTACATAAAATGATGCAATTTTCGTATTACCTTCAAATTCATCATTTTTTTTTTTTTAAATTCTTACAATTAATTTGCTTCGGAAATTTAATGAATTAATTTCTTATTTATCATTGAATATGTTTTTAAAAAATTACATGTTACACGGATGATGAAAATAATGGCCAAAATGAAAATCACGAATTACATAAAGATGATGGTCAAAATTTATTTAAAAAAAATTCATAAAACTTAGTAGTTATACAAACTTAAATAAACTAAGAGAGACATGATAAAAGGAATAACATGTAAGACATAATAAGGGGAAGTGGCAAATTGGGCATTAAAAAAAAAATTTTTGGTTGGTGGCGGGTTGACTGCTTTTCCACAATGTGGGTTGAAGACTCCTTAGCACATGTTAGACTTGTGTTTTTGTTTTAAAATCCAACTGAGTCAAATCATTATCATCCACATATTTCATGGGACTCTTAAGTACCAACCACTTCCACCACTCATTCCATTTCTCTTTTAAGAAAAGTGGAAACCTAACAATAATATGGACTTGCTATATTTTGATTCTTAATGCAAAGGAAGTGACTATGTTGAAGAAAGCTAGTTCTTGTACAAATTAATGAAATTTTTATACCACAATGAGCGAAGACTTTTTCCCAATAAATTGGGGTCCCTTCCTGCTATACACTTCCGTTGATTAAGCTTCTGTATGCCAAATGGTGTTACTTTTGGTCTATCAATTATCTTCCTACATATTCTGCCTATATTTTCTTCTTTCTTATGAATTAAAGCCTCTGTAGGTCCTCAAAACATACCAACCTCCTAAGTTGTCCTTAAATTTTTCCTCGATCTTAGCCACCCCCTCACGTCTGCGTATACTATCATTTCGTATAGTAAGACCAATGGTATAAGATGCAATAAAGTTTTATGCCAGCTCTTTTATCCTCTTCCTTTGTCCACATCTTTGGGATTGGCTATGGAAGAAATATATTAAATGTCGACGTTTGTCTGCAGGAAATTGCTGAGTTGTATGAGCAAGAGCAGAACTTGGAACAGGCTATTAGTTATTACGAAAAAGCAGCTGATCTTTTCCAAAGTGAGGAAGCGACAACTTCTGCAAATCAGTGCAAACAGAAAATTGCACAGTTTGCTGCTCAACTGGATCAGTAAGTTTCCTAATTCTGCATGCTTGACAGATTTTGCCCGACTGGTATTTGATGTGTTTATACGAGAAGGGCTTCTCGTGTTTAAAGCATTGCGGCTTCTTGGGGACATGCTCCATTAGATTGAGCCTGGTTTTTGGTGTCGTCTGTTAAATCAGTTCATCATCTCCACATTATGTGCATCTTGTGGGGCTTTATTCTTTCTTGGACTCTTTACTGTTTTGTCATTTCATGTGTCCATGCAAGACTTCAGCGTAATATGTTTATTTATCCCACTTCCAGTTCCTTTCTATAACATATGATAAAAGACGTGGTCTGTACTCTCTGACTGCAAGCCCCTCTACTTCTATTGACATTGGTTGCAAAGAAGCACCTCTTGGAAAGAAGCAGCCACTTTTCTTAATTGATGCAAAATGGAAAGGAAAGATGTGAAAGGGAAGAGTATATTCCAGAAGAGTCTCGAATTAGTAGAATTAGAGTTCTTAGAAAATTCAAGACAAATTCTTGAAAGAAGATTTATTCAAAAAAAGTAGGATGTCTAATACAATGAAATAACCGACTATATATGGCCAACATAACCCTAACCCTACACTAAATAAGGAAAAACCTACAAGACTAGTAAGTTGGTAACCAAGTAATAATAAAACACAAATAGATAAGTAAATAAATAAGTCTTAATTCTACTAATTCTAGACTGTTCTAGAATATACTCTTCCCTTCCACAAATTTCCTTCCCATTTTGCATCGTTAATACTCTTCACATCAGTTTCCAACTTACATATAATTTTATACTTGCAACATGGGTTTAATTGGTAATCTTAATTAAGTATATTTTCGTTCAGGCACTGCATATATGCCCTATCATTATTTATTTTGAAATGCATAAATATACTCCATTAGATTTCTTTCTACGGTGAAAAAGGCAGAAAAGTGACCTTAGCCAAAAGCCCAAAATACATACTGAACAATAAACAAATGCTTGTCTAATTTGATGTTCTTCTCTTGGAAGTTACATCTTAATTGATAACAATATGATAAGTGTGCTGAAAGAACTTATGTGTTGATTTGCACTCAGTTATCAGAAAGCAATTGAGATTTATGAAGAGATAGCACGCCAATCACTCAATAACAACTTGTTGAAGTATGGAGTTAAAGGGCACCTTCTTAATGCTGGAATTTGCCAGCTTTGCAAGGATGATGTTGTTGCAATCAACAATGCTCTTGAGCGATACCAGGTATATGTGTTATTTTGTTTCAGATCTGCCCTGTTTATACTCATATCCTAAGGAGACGCATATGGCTGTTTCATTATAGGAATTGGATCCGACGTTTTCAGGAACACGGGAGTACAAATTGTTAGCGGTATGTTTCAGATCACAGCTTGTCTCAAATTTTCCGTTTCCTGTTTATTTTTAAATTTGGTTTTTCCACCTTGATGCAAATGCATGTTATAGAGTTATCTGATAATGGATTATTTAGATTATTTAAACTTCCCTTGTGTGATTTTATTGCTTTTTACTATCATTCTGTTGGTATGTTTTTGGATTGAGCTACTTGTGTACCATTCATTTCCTATAATACCTATAAAATATAGTAGTTTAAATGATAAATGTATCTCATGGTCACAGGATCTAGCTGCTGCTATCGATGAGGAAGATGTTGCGAAGTTCACTGGTGCTGTCAAGGAATTTGATAGCATGACCCAGCTGGTAATTGCTATGCTATTTTGAATTTATTTCTGATTCTGGATCTTTATTTTGAGTTTTTTGAATTTGGTTTAGCTGTTTCTTGTGTAAACCTAATGAGATGTCTCCATAAGCATCATTGGATGTCTGATTACACTTTGTGTTGATGTAGTGAGTAGTGTTTGAAACAGTCATGTCTCTGACTCTTGTTGCTAGTTAACCTTTGATTCAACTTGTTACTTAATTTTGCCTGTAATTCTCCATGTCTAAACCATGATTTTAAATATCATATAGCGAGAAAAAACATTGAGTGGACAGCTTGACACTTTGTGCTTTTTTTCACTTAATTAATCTCACTTTATTGCATATTTCATGCTAGAGCTCAAAGTTTTTGCTCGTGCTTCATGCTTTACCTCCACGCGTTTTTAACACTTTATAGAACACAATTCTAGACTTGCATGTATGGTGTAAATGAGGTTTTAGTAAGGATAACCGACATTCTATTCTGGCTAGTGTTTTTGGTTCTGTTCTTTTTCCAAAACTTTCTTATGTTTGGAGGGAAGGATTTGGAAATTTGATGGTAGAGAGAAAAGGAAAATGAACGCGCACCATCTTGTGACCATGTTGGGTGGACTTTTTATTATTGAATGTGACATTTTCGGATAACACTGGTAACTGTTACCACTCATATATTACTGAAGTGTTCTTTGGCATGACTCGGTATATGTTGCCTGAACTCCACCACCTCTAGTATTTCCAGAAGTTGCTTCCTTTAGCTAACTTGCATAACTGAGAACTTGATCTTTGATTATATCCTTAGTGGTGTAAACATCCTGATGGCTTATATGTAGTGAAATCTCTCTCCCTAATGGGGAGATGATTACATAGTTAAAAATATATTTGAGCAAGTTGTAAATCTTGAAATACGTGCCTCCAGTCAGGTGATGGATGGCAACTGATAAGACTCTGAAATTCTTAATGGTTTGTTCATCCATAGATCTATTCGTGCCATATGGATTGACTTGCAGGTGCAGTGAGGTAACTCAATATGAGTCTGTTATGAAGAATGAAACCATTATGATTTTGATGGGGAAAGTCACTGTTATCGGGTGCTGAAGGGCACTAGGAGATCAATTTTGTTGTTGGGTCCACATTTTTTCATTTAACTTGCACCTATACGTTTGTTTATTTCTTTACAGATCTTGGTGTATTCATCTTTAATTGACCTCAAGACTGTCATCCTGTCTTGATTGTTTAGTCGGAAATTCTACTTTTGTTCAGTGTATTTGTAATAATATCATGTTACAACGGTTGCAGGATGCCTGGAAGACGACTCTTCTTTTGAGAGTGAAGGAAGCCTTGAAGGCAAAAGAGATGGAGGAGGATGATCTCACTTAGAATCTTCTTGTCCAGCATTTATTCTCCTGATGACTTTGTGCTTGACGGTTCGATGGTTGTCTCTTATATATTACTAATTTGGATTTGTGTGTGTATTAGAAGCTGGATTTTCTTATTCGGAATGAATTACAGATGCACCAATTACGACGAGTTTGTAACTGAACTGCAGTGTTCATCTCTTCTTTCCTTATTGTGTCTATTTCCATTTATTTGGAGGCTATTGACGGTTTAAGGTGTTATTATATATTCATTTGGAGGAAAGTAATTGCAACTCATTCTCGTGTTCTGCTATAAATGTATTTTTTGCGACTCATTATTGAGTCCTGCTATTCTTGTGTTCATATAAATAATTGGTCAAATGGGTTACTCGTGTCTTGAGAACAAAATACTGTTATCCGATTTGATGAATTATTTATTTTTATTTAATTTACAATGGATAAAGTGAATTTTCATGATTGTTTCTTGATATTTTATGAAAAATTTGGTTATAAATGAACAAGAGGTTTATATGGTTGACTCGAGTGGTCTTAAATATGGAGTGCTTAGAACTCTTTCTATTTCTAATATAGACGTGTATGTATACTTCAAACGAATAGAGAATTAACAAGTGAATATACATGGCTGGATTTGTGGCCACGTTAGAATCACAAGTGAAGTCGAAAAAATATGCCCTATGGTGATTGCTTTGTTTTCTTTTTCCTTTTTCTCTGAAGACTGGATTAAAAAAATAAATGATCTTTAATTAGTTTGATCACTAAATTTTAGGAATCAATTTGGATATTTCCATATAAAGGAATATAAAAGGGGCATGCGACACCAAAAATAGAACGTCTTGGAGCTATTTGCAAAAGAAGGCAATGTTTATTTAGGTATTAAATACATTAATTACCCAAAAATAAAAATTGAAAATAAGTTAAATTATTAAGTAACGATAATAAATACATATCATAACATTTCAATACATTATAATAATACAAAAAACTAAAAATAAAAATTCATGAAATTGGGCCAAGACGTTTGGGTTCCAAGTACAAGTTTATTGAGTTTGAGGTCAAAGTCTATTTAAGTCCATTTATTTTATTTTTATTTGTCAAGGGTGTTGAGTTTCATGGAGCACTAAAAATTTTTCCATTGGAGCTTCAAAGTCAGTTTTTAAGCTTACCAAGTACTAACTTGAAAGAAATAAAATTTTGGAATTCATCTGAGCAAATATAAATGGGTCAGGGACTTCAACTGTAATTTCCTCATTGTTTCAACTTTCCAAGTTGGTCAAGGGGGAAGAGAATGAATTGGTGTACCTTCCTCCGTGAAGTTTCAGGGTTCATAAATGGAAATAGAGCCAAAGTGCCAAAAAGTTTAAACTCGTCGGTATGTACAGATACTGCTGAATTGGTAACTCTGTGTAGCCTGCTTTTGGATCTTTTTGTTTTCTTCTCCTTGGCTTTTGTTGCTCGTTTTTTCCTGCTTGTTTTGTTTATAGTATTAGGCTTGGGGATAAACTTGAGCTTTTCCTTATGGCGTGTCATGGGCTATTAAGAAGCAAATATTATTATTTGCCGATGTCTAGATGGATGGACCGGAATAGACTCTAGTCAATTTTGGTATTTCTGATAAAGTTTTTAGTAGCTTTTTGATCTTATATTTATTTATGTTTTGATTAGTTTTTTGATAAAGGGCGTTCGTTGCACGAACTATTGGGTTTTTATTGATCAGCAAAAATCTTTTTGCTGCACTTGTGGGTTATGTAGATTTCCTTTTCTCTTCAGTGAAGTTTCATAGCGGTTGGCTCGTGATTCATTAAAT
Source organism: Nyctanthes arbor-tristis (assembly GCA_963692815.1). Classification (NCBI taxonomy): domain Eukaryota; kingdom Viridiplantae; phylum Streptophyta; class Magnoliopsida; order Lamiales; family Oleaceae; genus Nyctanthes; species Nyctanthes arbor-tristis. The sequence goes on along the minus strand of CAVNYN010213728.1, from coordinate 12,977 downwards.
ATTTTTAAGGGACTTTCTGTGTCTTCTTGTTTGTAACTGACAGTAACAGAGGAATGTTTGCCGATGCACAAGGATTTATTGACGTTGCTTTTCAATTTTACAGCTGTGTGATATTTGATTTCCCTTCATTCAAGTGAAGAAATTGCTACAGATGATTCTTTAATGTCATTACCTTTACAAATTACAAGCACAAGGCATTGAAGAAAGTGCAACATGGTTTCAATTGATAACAGTGAGAATAGTGTTGGAGCTAAGGAATCGGATGGTAGTAAAGTCAAAAGTCCGGTTTCTCTGCACGTGTCGACATCTCAAAGGGGTCTTATAAGTGGAGAAAATTCAGAAAGTAGGTTTAGTGATGGTTTTTCTGCTCTTTCCAAAAGGCTTAGATTCCTTAAATTTGGTAGTTTGTCTTCTCCATCAGTAAAATTCCAGCAGATTGCTGAGGAGAGGGATGAAGTTTCACGCAATGTACCTTCTTCTTCCAGTCTTCACATCCGCGAGCGCTTTAATAGGATTTTTTCTCAGAAAATTGATTGGAACTCTCTTGGGAAAATTTGCAAAGAATGGATAAGGGATCCCATGAATTTGGCTCTTTTTATCTGGATAACCTGTGTTGCTGTTTCGGGTGCTCTTCTGTTCATGGTCATGATTGGAATGTTGAACCATGCCATCCCAAAGAAGTCTGAAAGAGATACTTGGTTTGAAGTTAATAATCAAATTTTGAATGCACTCTTCACGCTGCTGTGTCTATACCAACACCCAAAACGGATATATCACTTTGCACTACTATTGAGATGGAGGCCTGAAGACATTATAAAGCTCAGAAAAGTTTACTGCAAGAATGGTACCTATAAGCCCCATGAGTGGGCACACATGATGGTGGTTATCGCTCTACTCAACCTTAACTGTTTCGCTCAATATGCATTGTGTGGTCTTAACTTAGGTTACAGGAGATCAGAGCGACCAGCCATTGGGGTCGGAGTAACCATCTCTGTTGCAATTGCTGCCCCAGCAGTTGCTGGTATTTATTCCATGCTCAGTCCACTTGGGAAAGACTATGAAACTGAGTTGGACGAAGAGGCACAACTTCCGGTTAGCACTGATGGAAGTAGCAGACCGGATCAATTGAGGAAACATTCATTTGAAAAGAGATTTTCATTTGCATTGAGGGATGAAGAAAGAAAGGTCGAGAGTAGGCCACAGTGGAGTGGAGGTATTCTTGATTTTTGGGATGATATTTCTTTAGCTTATCTCTCATTGTTTTGCAGCTTCTGTGTTTTTGGATGGAATATGGAGAGGCTTGGGTTTGGTAACATGTATGTTCATATAGTTACTTTTCTTCTATTTTGTATGGCTCCTTTTTGGATTTTCAACCTGGCTGCTGGTAACATAGACAGTGACACGGTCAGGGCTGCATTAGGGGTTACTGGGATTTTTCTTTGCGTGTTTGGGTTGTTGTATGGTGGTTTTTGGAGGATTCAGATGAGAAAGAGATTTAACTTGCCTCCATATAATTTTTGTTTTGGTAGACCGGCTGTCAGTGACTTTGTTCTGTGGCTTTTCTGCTGTTGGTGCTCTCTTGCTCAGGAAGTACGGACAGGTAATTCATATGATATTGTTGAGGATAAATTCTATAGAAAAAAAGGTGACCAGTTGCCAATGTCTCCTTTGCCTCGTGAAGGTGGGGAATTTCAGTATAAGTCTAGTCCAAGTTCTCCTGGTTACAGCCCCTCACCATCACATATTGTTAAAGCTAACTCCCCAAGTCCTAGTCGATTTGTGAAGGAGTACTACAGTCCAGAAAGGCAGCTTTCTTTAATAGAAGAAGAAACTCAAATACATGGTAAAGATGAAACAATGACGCCACCTGTACCTTCAGTAATACGGAGAGAAGAGATTTGACAAGGCCATTTGGAATTTCATTCTGATTTGTACTATTAATACAGCCAGACCTGTGTTTTAATTGATTTTTGGGGGTATCCATTTGCAACTCACTTTTTTTTCCTTGAATTGTTTTATGAATATTATTGTTGTTAGTGCGTTGTTCATCCTCCATTTTGTAAATAATTGCATCATGAGATGTATGATTATAGTGCCTATAGTTTGGCATCTTTGTCTGAAATTATTTTGTATATTTAAGATTTGTTTTAACAGTTTAAAATTAAATCTTCTTTCTTATTCCCTCGAACCGGAAGTCTTATTCATTTAGTAAAACATTACAAACTGGGAACATGATTTTTAATTTTTCAATTAAATGGCCATTATTGGCTCAAACTTTCTTCTGCTGAATCTTCTTAGAGATTCCTTGTATCATCATTATAGCAGCATACTTTACCAGAATCCGGAATAATAATGGATAGGAATTGCTCCGGTCTGTTGCTTCCGAGGATTGGAAGTGACAGGGATAATTAACATGTGGATGGAATTGAAAATTGGATGTTACTATCCTTCATTGTAGTTTGAAGAGACAGAAAGGATCAAGCATGGCATTTATGTTTACTGATTGTCTGTGGGGATGTTGAGATTTTATTTGAAATAATTTTGCATGGCCACTTTACTCTCAGATGAACCTAAAGTTTGTTCAAGCTGCAAGAACATGGCGACATATGGGTAGTATGGAGGAACATGTTTAATGTGTGAACCTTCTGATGCACCTGTTTTGGTACTTATGTATCTTGTTTCATATAGTTCATGTCACTGCTTGACTGAAGATAGTCCATAGAAGGTAGAAGATCAATATCCTTCTGGGTAGTGGAATGGGATTCAACTTTTGGTAGGATCTGGACACAGCAAAGGGTATAGTTCTATTAACTGATGTTAGAGCATCTCCAACAGCCTCTCTACCTTAAAAAAGTATATTCTTTATTTTAGAAAACATATTTAAATTTAAAGAGTAAAAGAATTGGACCTTCTCCAACAAACTCTTTATTTGTGTCTATTTATTTTACAATTCACAAGAAACATTTATTACATTCCTTCATCTTAGATTAATATTTGTATTTTTAGATTTTAATAGCCAATAGAATCAATTGTCTTTTTGTTAAATCGAGAAATAACTATTGAAAGTTGGAGTTATTAAAGTATAGATAGTGGATTTGACTCTCCAATTTTGGAGAGCCAAACCCCGTTCTCTATTTTGAAAAGTTAATTTAAAGAGTCTCTTGGCGGTGCACTTATATCGGTTGGCATCGTTTCATCCAAAGCAGCTAGGTTGGAATTAGAAATGTCTCTGGTCTTGGTAGTCTGGAGAGATGATTAACAGTAAAGGTAAAACCCTGGGAATATCTTGTTGAAGCTTTTATGGAACTTCTGTTTCTCTCATGTTCATTGATTTATAGTTCATTTGTTTGGGCAGATTGCTCCCCAACCCCGGCAGGCCCCTCCAGCTTTTTCCCTTATCTATATATTTTTATTTTTCTGTGGGGGAGAATGTCAAAGATGGCTCAGGGTTTGTCCATGAAAATAATAGTTCTAATTGACTCAAATTATGTGAAAACAGGTAACGATCAGCAATTTTCTGTGGTTAACATCATCAACTGCAAGTTTGGAGAGCTATGTCAGGTATGCTTAAAGACTTCCCTCAGAGTTGTCCTCTGCATATTACTAACATAGAAACTGGTTTATTTTACACATCTATTCATGCTTGTTTGACTGAATTGCTTAGAAACATTTAGTGGTTACTGGTTAATTGGTTAAAGAATTTGCCTTGTTAAAATAGAACTGGTTTGTTATACTTCATAATGTTCTTCCAGATCACCACAACTATATGATGCAAGTCTATGGTAGTTAAAGAGTAAAATCTTAACTAAAGAATTGAGTATGTTCTGCCAATAATACGTTGTAAGTTGTATATTCTGACATCTAACACCAAAAATATTAATTTCTGTATGTTGCATATAGCTTTGCAGTTCTCTGTGGTTTGACATTGTCAATATGTTAGGAAGAAATCTGTGTTTTGATATATATATATATATATATACATATATATATATATCTGAGAAATACATACACTGACTGGACTATTCAAAGACCAGAAAAAAGAAACCAAAAAAGAAATTCTTACTATCTTCCGAAGAAGATGATAACAAGTACTGCAGAATTTTAACTCCAAAAATAGAAGATTTATCCAAACTTAGTTGACTCCTGAAGTTAGTCCATAATAAACAACTTGACTGACGTAGTCCATAATAAACAACTCGACTGACGTCTCCCCTTTTTTCATGCTGAAATATGCCAACTTCCATGGGTTCCTGTATGGGGACAACTATCATGCACCATATTCCACTTTCTAATTTTCCTTCAATATATCTATCAACCTCCAAGCGATCGGTACTATCTTGTTTAACATGCCACAGAGTGTTATGTTATTTGCTTATCAAATGTCTTATTATCACTGTATAATCTCCATAGGCTCGCTATTTCAATCTTCATTCCTTTAGAGAATCATTCAGTCAGTGTAGCTTTCACGTGCCTTGTATAACTGCTCCAAATTCAGCTTCAGTACCATGTCTACCTACCACAAATGTTTCTTGCTCCTCCAAGTTACAAGGTTGCCTCCAATGAAAATGGATATCTTGATGTTGATCTTCTGTCACTTCACAATCAGCACCAGCAAAGACTTCAACCTTTCTATTTCCATTTTCTTGAACGACCACTGCTTTTCTGGATTTTTCTTCGCATATCTTAACATGAAGTGCATTACATCCATGTATCTTTCACTTGGTGAGAATACATTGGCTAACAACAATAGTTGATAAGGCAATTCAGGTGTTATATGAACAAGTATACTAGCTTACCGCCAAGTATGTAACACTGCTACTTTTCAAATTTGTTTTTCCTCCACCAATGTCAAGTCTGTTTAAATAAATTAAAAGTATATTTTTTTGTCAAATATCATTAAATTTGGCTTTTAATGCTACTTCCATACAAAGAAAACACTTCGAAATATCCAAAGACTTCCATTTCAAACTCATTAGCAAGTACACATTTCAGCTCTTCAATCTCATTTGCACAGTTTTCATATCAGAATTAAATGTCAAATATACTGGCAAGTGGCAACTAGAAATGTCAACTTATGATGAGAAGTACCTTTTAAAAGGTGTTATGATCAGCTTGGCTTTGAGTACAACTAAATGATGGAATAGCCTTAGAGAAATGGTCAGAACAATCTCTAAGCGTCTATTAGAAGGACATACTAAGTTACAGAAAATATTAGTTGATAGCCCTTTTTGGTGGGAGAATATTATGGAAAACTGTAGGAAAAGCTGAAGGGTCCAGTTTCCTTGTGGTTGTGAATGGTCATGAATTAATGCTGGGCACACAAAAGCTTCTTCTCCTTCTTCTTCTTCTGCCTTCTTTTTTTTTTTTTTTTTTTTGGGTGTGAGAATCAATTCCTGAAAAACATCCAATGGAGTGTTAAATTTATAAACACAAGTTGGCATTCTAAAGATCAGATAACAAGCTGTAGGAATTGTGCTTCTCCCTGAAATACTTAGGCATCCATATGTGAACATCATTGAAGTGAGCGGTCAACTCCAAGAAAACGCCGACTTCTTTCGGTTAAGCCGCAATTGTCGAACAATATCGTTTTCTGTCTAACAATGCTTCTCCCAAATTAAGTTTTTACATAAGCATGAAAACTAAGAAGAAACTTAGGTTCTGGATATTTGCTTTAATAGATGCATACACACACCAAGTTTTCTGCCATTATTTACAGAAATGACAAAGATAGTTTCAGACGAGGACTCCAAATGTAAATATGAATAAGAGCAAAGATGACGATCTACAGGGTTGTGATCGAAATGAGCTCTGTGGTGCTTTGCTAATTCATATCGCAAAATGCACAGATTTTTATTACAAAAATGGCTAAGGAAATTACATCTTTTAGATATGGGAAACTGGGATTATTCTAATTGCATGGAAGAATGTTAGATTCGATAGATTGAATAGTATTATTATTGTTCATCACAGCTTGAGCTTGTTCATCCAAGAAGAAATTACTCATCAGTACTTCTGTTCTGGTAGGCTCATCCTCTTCTCTAGCCAAAACAGCCATCTTTTCCGAAATCATGGCTTGAACCTCACAGTGAGTGGAAGAAAATTTAGCTGTACAATGGTTCTCCTTGGTGAATCAACTGATAGAAAAAAAATTGCAAGATAACCTTGCGATGTGTAGTACACAATTTAGACAGATTTTCTTAGTAGCTCAATCTTTACCAGCAATGGAAGATAATGAACAATCTGAGATCCTAATTTTGTGCTTACCAGAATGGGATATAAACGGAAAAAACACTTGACAAGCAGTGGTAGTTACAAAATTAATAATAATCCATGGAGTTGGAGATTGTGATATAACAAGAAGAATTGGGATGCCTAGAAAATCATGTAGAATATCTATCTGTTTCGTAGTGAAAGATCGCTGATTTTGAACATGCTGTGGGTAATGGAAAAATCATGCTGGTTTTCTTTGTCGAGAATCTCAATGGCTAAGGTAGTTTCTTTGGCTGCACCAGGTGGGAGAACTCATAACTTCCGCTGCTTTCCCAACATTACATTCTACCTACTTTCTTCTATAAGTTAACTTGTATGTAGTGCTTCTTTCTCAAGGATTCTCATCGTAGCATCATCAAGCTCAGATTTAATCTCCTTCAAGGCTTCAAGCATCTTTGCTTCACTCCCTGAATTTTCCAAGCTCCTTGTAGCAAATTTGACATTGAATAAGTTTTTTCATTCCATTTATGTGTTTTCATTTGCAAAGGACATTGTAAATCTCTCCTCTTGAAATACCAGACATGGCTAAAGTAATGCAATTTATAATTTTTTTTGGTTAAGTGGAGTCTGAATTTAGTTCACTGTTTAATTGCCTTACTCTGCTGCTTCAATGTTTATGTTTGGTTAATTGTTTGTGGGATTTTTAGCCTTTATTATTTTTAGCCTTCCATTTAATTGCGCCACTATATGGTTGTAATGGAGCCTTCTGTAGAAAAATTACGTGGAGGTAACCTTTCTAGTTGAAGCTCTAATTTGGTCTTTGAATATGCAATGGGGGCATAATTGCAAGTTGAAAATTGAAGGTGGTTTTCCGTGAAAATGGTCTAGTGCCAGGTGTATGGCACTATATGGTGCCATACATCCTTGCACTGTGTATCGCCGTATCAGGACACGTCATATGTTTGTGATTTTCCACATGGCATGTCTGGATATACGTCACATGGTCTGCCTCAGAGTTTCGTAGAATCACAAAAAGCTAGCTATCTGAACCCGAACTTGCTCGAATTGAAATCTTGTACGTAATTGCTTCGGTTTTCTCCAAATTGTGGCTAGGAAAACTAGAAACCTTGTGGGAGTTCGTGAAAAACCAAGAAAAAATAAAAAGTTAGGTGACCTCTAGCGTAGACGAAAGGTTCACATTTCGTGGTACTTTGAATTAATTGCTTATTATATCATGTAATTAGTGGGATTGTTGTCACATTTTAACAAATTATTATTACTTATAGGCATTGGAACGACTTCAATTAGTGGCAAATTTTGTCTGTAACTGAAGATTTGGAGTGGTATCTAATTTGCATTTGTAATCTTCCTAACGATTCCAAACCCGCCGACCATTGCCCTTTTGTCTGGATTTTTTCTGTTGAAAACATATTAACATAGTAATTATTCTCAAAAAATTCAACACTTTGAACCCATGAGCGAGCATGACGTCGGCGTCATTTATACTTTCAAGTCATCCTTTTTTATCTGGGCCAGCCCAGTAAGTACTTGTGACAACAAAATAGCCAGAGAATCGAACTCACTTATTATGCCACTAGACGCACATGTGACCTATCTACGTCGGACGATAACATGTGTCATGCCACCAGACGTGTAGCATTTGAACAAAATTAGGATTTTGGCCATTGCCTCTTTAAAGTAGCTTTTTCTATTTTAATTTTATGCGTAAGCAAATCTTTCTGTCCAATAAACAATCTGTGTAATTTTATGTGCTACACGTTAAAAAATCTTTGTGGGTATAACAATGTTTGTTATGTATGTAACACTCTATATTATGTGAGTTACAAGGTTCGTTATGTATATAACAAGTTATATTATATTTGTAAGAAGGAATGTTACATGTGTAGCAAAGTATGTTATGTCTGTAACAATCCATGTTATGAAACAATATGTGATTTGAGCGCAACAATGTTTGCTATCTGTGTAACAATCTATGTTATGTCCATTACAAGATACATTATGTGTGTTACAATGTCTGTTAGGTGTGTAGCAAGCTGTGTTTACATGTGTAACAATTTATATTATTAGTGTAATAAAATTTGTATAGTAAGCTATGTTATGTGTGAAAACAATGTGTTACGTGTACAACAAACTATGTTATATATTAACGATATATGTAATGTGAATTAAAAAATGTAACATAACCCAATTCCTAATATTTGTTATTTGTGTAACAAGTTATGTTATGTAACATTTTATGTTAAACAAATTACATTATGTAACATAGTATATTACATGAATTTAAAAATTTAAAATGTTGTAAGATTCTTCATTCCATGAATTAAACTGTGTAACAATTTCTACTATACAAAAAAAAAAAAAAAGGAAGAAAGAAAGAAAGAGAGGGGAATAAAAAAAAAAAAAAACAAGGGTTAATTACACTTAACATCTCGAACCTTTCAACTTTATATTGATTACGTCCTTAATCTTTAATTTTCTATTTTAACGTCCCAACTTTTTAAAAGTGTTACACTTAAGGCTCCTGCGACTGAAACCGTCCATTTTTACCGTTAAAGCCGAGGGTATTTTGGTAAAATATAGAAAACAATCAATATTTTAATGTTTAAAAAAAAAGAAAACAAAAAAAAAGAGGGGGAGACCTTTCACCCCCCAAAAAGGCTACTGGAAATGGCAGCAAAGTGTTGCCATTTCTGACAGTACAGGTGGGGGGCTCCCACCTATGGCAGCCAAAGTGCTGCCATTTTCGGTCGCCTTTCAGGGGGGTCTTCACCATCTTTTTTTTTTTCTTTTTTTAAAAATTAAAATATTAATTTTTTATATTTTACTAAAATACCCTTGATTTTAAAGGTAGAAAAGGACAGTTTCTGTCACATGGACCTTAAGACTTAAGTGTAAAACTTTTAAAAGGTTGGGGACGTTAAAATAGAAAATTAAAGATTTTGGATGTAATCGATAAAAGTGAAAAGGTCAAGGATGTTAGGTGTAATTAACCCAAAAAACAAAGGGAAAGGCAAATAGAAAAGTAAAAAAGAAAGAATAAATAAATAAATAAATTCCGGTGAGCAGGTCGTTGGAATCCAGTTACTGGCAGGCGGGTGAGGGGATGGGTGGTTTCTGTGCTGCGCTGTCGAGAATAAAGCTTTTGCCCCTTTCTTTGCACAATCCCCTATGTTTTAACTCTCTAGGGTCAAGCGCTACGAATTTTACAGACGTGTTTTCCCTTCTTTTTTAAATGGGTCTTCAGGACGGCGAGCTAGAGCATCTCCAATGCTCTTAGTTTTATTGTACGGTCCGAAAAAATAGAGGAAGACACAAAAAATTTCATGAGTCTTATGTTTTTTTACTTTATTTTTCTTTTAATTACTTTTTTCTCATTTATACCAATTTTTCTTCACTTTTCCTTTATTATATCCCTTGTAAGGTCTAAACTTGGACTATCTTCAAAGACTTCAATACTACTATTTTATCATTATTTTTAATTTTTTATCTATCATCTCTTCTTTTTTTAACTTTTCGCTCTTTTTTTTACTACACATCTTTCAACAAATATCCAATTAAAATAATCACTCTCTCTCTATCTCTCTCCTTTACACCATCAAAAACTTTAACATCTCCATTGGAGATGCTCTAAAACTTGGCTAGAAGAAGTCATGGCGGGAGGACATAGCCTCCGCGGGCGATTGTCTTGCCAGCGAACATTGACAATGGTGGTCTTGCCATTTATGAAATGCAAGGGCAATTTTCATCCGTCTGGAATCAACCATCACCCAACTAATGTTCAATAAGAAAATGCGAATTACATTGGGGGACGAGCCTCTTTTTTTTTTTTTTTTTTTGGGACCAACGGGGACGAGCTTTTCCACTAAATAAAAAAGCATTGTTCATTTTTTATACAATGCTATCTTGTCCGTTTCTGTTTGAATACATACATATTATTAAAGACATTCAGATATGAATAATGATAAATATCACTATTCATCCGTGGATAGAAATCAAGACATTTCATATAAAGGAATTGGAGGCAAAACTCAAATATAGTATGCTGTGAACATATGTTCCGGATTCTTCCATTCTAATTCTCAGTAAGACCCTGCTGAAGCTGGTTTATTTACAGGCATGCCCTTCCTACCCCTATATAAACCTCCACCTCCCCCATTTCAATTCCCACCAATTCCCGAGCTTCCCCTTTTTCAAATTTTCACCTGAGAAACTGGCTAACCTTCAAGAGACTTTGGAGGAGACCCACAACAAAGGGGTCGTAATCGCCCTATATGACGCCTTAAAATCACCTGACGCCGATGCAATCCAGAAGATTCTCGCCCCGGATCTCGAGTGGTGGTTCCATGGCCCGCCCTCCCACCAGTTCTTAATGCCCCTTCTCACCGGCACTGCCGCAGAAGAAGACACCCATACTACTTTCACCTTCTTCCCCCAACGCATCTCCGCCATTGGCTCAACGGTGCTCGTCGTGGGATTTGATCAGCTGCGTTCCATTGCCTGGGTTCACGCCTGGACCGTCACAGATGGGATGATTGCCCAGGTTAGAGAGTACTTCAATACGTCCCTGACTGTGACGCGTTTTGGGAAGACGGACCAGTCGGATATCTCGCTCGATTGCGCTTCGGTTTGGCAGAGTAGCCTTCCGGTTCGGGTGGGGAAATCCGTCCCGGGTCTTGTTCTTGCTATATAAAGATTGGATTTTGGAGTTTAAGTAAGCTTCAATATAATAGAGCAATGGTGATATGGTGGTGAAAATGATGTCTCGCCGCTGCTAAGTTATAGGGCCTTTCAAGGTTCCTCGTGTAATAAACGTTTTAGTGCTATAGACGGTTTGGGTTCATTGAATAATCATGCATAATGAACTCTACTTTCATTTAGACAAGAACAAAATTCTAGTTTCCCTTTATTGCTTTACTGGTAAAATTAAGAATCCACGTGTGAATTGTGGGACTCAGGGGCTCTAATGTGGTTTTTTTATTGAACAACAGAATACCGTATCTTTACCAGAATTTTTTTCATATAAGCTGGTATACGAAAGTACCTGTGATGATATGCAATAATTATGGTATTCTATGGATATGATTATGTTTTCTTTTTTCCTTCTTTTTTGACGTCAACTTCTGCATTATTATTAGGTTAATAAAATGTTGAGATCATTGTAGGAAATGAAACGGTTTTGTGCACGGATTAAAGTTTGAAACGATGCTCTTCCGATCTATGTTTAGTGATTATTACACTTTTGAGAATATGCTGCAAGTAGCGGCGTGTATAAAAGCTTTCACAGTGAATTAAATTGATTGAGAGTTTCTATGTGTAAGCTAAGCTTTAGAGATGTATATACTGGATTGGATTAGAATTTTATTGCAAATTAAAAAAAATGTTTTTAATATCACCCGTTAACAGGTGAGGTGGCAAAATGAAGAGGTGACGTGTGATAATATTGGGCATATATATGTTGATTTTATTTTATTTTCTTTTCAATTAAGTCAGATTATGTGACTTAGAAAATTTTTATGTATTGTAAACTCAGGTTAATGAAGTTATGGAAAACGGATTTATTATTATCAATATTACAATAAAATTATACAATGAGATAATTGCACATGGGGTCCTGACCTTGTCAAAAGGAGCAGTTGGGTATCAAACTTTTCATTTTTTTGCAGCATAGTCCCCCTATTTTAGTTACTTACACTTGAAGGACTTTTGCGAGATTTTCGCACAGGTCTGTTAATTTCACCCTTGACATTCTTTTAATCCTTAAATTAAACGAAAGTTCTACCCTGTCACTATGTAATGGTTATAACTGAAAAAAAAATTATTAAATTGTAGTGTTACCCTTATTTGACATAAATATAAGTGACGTATCTTACTTGATATCATGAATTTATTATTTATATACAAACGGTGGGTTTCAAAACCCAGAAACGACCAACACATGGTCACCTTCTATTAAACATGTCACTTATTCATATCATATAAATATGTCTATTTAATCTACATGTGCTAATTTAACCAAACATTCAAGACAATGGCACCAAAAATATTCTACCTTCAGAGAGTTCAAGACGCAATTTTCTGCCTGTTGAAAAGGCCCAAATATGGATTGACCAGAAATAATATATCTTGATTACTTTAATGTCAGAATTCTTTTTCGTTATATATAAATATATGTATATATATTGTAACTTTATAATTTTAAAGGAATTAAATAGAACATTTAAACATAATATAAGACACATAATTAATGGATGACACATAATAATGCGTCACACTTGATATTCAATTCAATGATTTAATAGTGGTATATGATACGTAGAAAAAATTAATAATGATCCTAACAAATTTATACTAATTACGTGAAACATTGTATCAATTGTTTTTGGTATTTTTGATAGATTCATGATCATGATTAGACCCCGTGATGCATTAGCAGCCAAGTAATTTGCTTTATTCAAGCGTCAGCAATAATTAGTTGATTTTTAAGTAGAAAGAAAAATAAAATAGAAGCGTGTCCCATCCATGGAATAATACTCTCTTTCCCTTTCTTATAAGATCTAACTAATGTGATTAATTTTTGCAGTTTGTGGATATTTCTTGTGTGTATAAAAGAAAGGATATGACGGTCATGATGTATTAGAAAATCAAGTGAGTCCCTTTCTTCTTTATTCCTTATTATTTATTTATTATATATAAATATAATAACTTAAGTGGATGATTAACCTACTTTAATTTGCATCAATCGCGAG
>CAVNYN010213727.1:0-66907 GCA_963692815.1 Nyctanthes arbor-tristis | reverse complement strand
TTCCAATTGCCATTCCAAGTTGAGTCGCTGCCAGTTTCAGGACCTGAAATGTTTTGAAATAAAAAGGTGAAACACTCAGTAGATTCCACGTACTAACTTTTAAAACATGTAGTACACACTATGCTAGTAAACACATGTACACATGCAAGTTATACTTGTGGGCTCGCCAAAATGATGGAGCCTGGCTATCAATTAAGGTGACCTGTAGGCTCTTAGTTAAGATGAGTTAAGTCTGTGAGCCTGCCAAAATGGCCGGCTGAGCCTAGAGCTCCAGATTAAAGTGAGCTACGCCTGTGGGCTCCCAATTAAGGTGAGCTAATTATGCGTATACTTCCATATCAATATCATAAATCACATAAGTGTATGCATATTCACATAATATGTAATTGCATCATAATTTTCATAAAAACGCGCGCACATTACTTTGAAAATGACTTTAGAAAAAGAATCTACCTCGTTATGCTTTCTTTTTTCGAGTTTGAGCTATAATGCACTAGTACGTCAAATATCGTGTCTCGTCTAAACAAAATATTAAATAACTAAAGTTAGAAATTTTGAAAATATTTAAACTAAATTAAAGTATGAACTTAAATGGTAAACTTTAAATTTTTTGGGCTAAAACATAATTTAATAAAAAGTTAAGAGTTAAAATTCATTTCTCAAAACCCTTCGGACTAGAATAGAGTTTACCAAAATATTGAGGATCAAAACAGATATAATGGAAACATTAGGGACCTAAATGGAGTTTTTCAAAACACTGGTGACTAAATGGTGACTAAATTAGGTAAGACCAAAACTTTGTGACTGAAACGAGCCAAATAATAATTTTAGGGACTGAAATCAACTAGATGAATTTTATGAGACTGATTCCCATGGAATAAAAATGTTTGGACCAATAAAACACTGACAAGAGACTCTAGGGATCAAAATAGCACATAACAAAACTTAAGGGCCTGGAGTGAAAATCGAATTTAACGAAAATCCCTAACTCCTCTTTACCCGAATTCGTTCAAATGCAAAAAGGGTGAAGAGGAGTTGGCGATCGATGGTGATGGGGTTCGGGAATGGTTCGTGGGAGTTTGGTTCGCGAGACCCGTAAGGCCGTGGCTCGAGTGTGGGTTCGAGAGGGCTGGGGTCAACGCTTGGCGTGGGTTCAAATGACCGAGGTCGCGGGTTCGAAGCAGAGTCAAGACGGTAGTGGGGGGTTCGGTCAAGGCTTGAGGATATGGCTATGCATTGGTCTGAGGAGGTCGCGCGATTTGGGTCCGAATTCTGGCGAAGAACTAGTCTTTCCGGCCGAGACCGGTAAGTCATGGGTTCCCTGGCCTTTGATATTTGTTTTTGGGGTTTGATTGATGGAAGTTTGGGAACGGGAGGGTGGCTCGATGGTGGCGGTAGTCTTTAGGTCAGATGAAGGGTGGCTGAAACGGACTTGGTTCGAAGAGATTCGGGCAGGAGGGCAGTGGCTGCCCCGTTCGTGAATGGGTGCGTGTGTGTGCGAAATGTAAGTTCCAATGTATGTATGTGTGTATACCTTGATGGTGAAACACGATTGAAAGTGTTCAGAAAGGAAACTGCGAAAGAATTGTGTCTGTGTGTATCTATTGGTAATCTGTGAATATTTTTAGGATGTATAGTAAATGAATGCATTTGAAAGGTGAATGAAATTGCTGAAGTGCTGAATTGTGTGTGTATGGAACTTTAACCGTGAATTGGGAAGAAATTTGTTTGCTGGAAATGTATTGAGTGCTTAAATGCTTGCTGGCTGTGTTTTCTATGTATTTCACCGACATTGGACAATTGTTATTGCTGAATCCGTGGGTGTAGACTGCTTGGGTTTAATAGGCAGTGAGGGTGGACGTGGGAGAGATTGAGGGAAATCTGGTAAGATTTCCTGTTGCAGAAAATCAGAGGAGTGAGGAGTTGTTCGGTCGCCAATGGCGGCATGTGTGAGCAACAATCTCTGATGTTTTCCAACGTGAGTAAGAGGGTGGAGACTAGGTGTCTAGGCTGTGTTTGGTTTGGCTGAAGTTCAAATTGGCTCAGATTAGTTTAAAAGGCTTGGACTCGATTTTTTGATCTCTAAAATTGGGCCTAGAGTTCAAGAGTTGGACTTAAAATAAATAAGAACTAACTTCGGCTTCAATTTAGAGGAAACGTAATTTGGACTTTAAAAACTTGGGCCGAACTATAGAAATTTATTAGATAGCGGACCTAATAATTAGTTGGACCCGAGTTTAATATTTGGAAATAAAATCCAATTAATCACCAACTTTCATTTCTTCTTTAAAGTAAATTACACAAGAGACGCGAATTCTTTAAAACTTTTATCGTGACCAATATTAAATAACGGATTAAGGCGGGAGCGATGCGCTTAAGTTCCTTTAAAATCTTTAAATAGAAAATTTTCATTTTCGAAAATCCGATCACTACATCTATTTGTCCACAATAATTCCTATTATGACAAATAGGCGTGGGTTGTCATCTTGAAACATACGCCTATTGTCCACTTTAGGCGTTGGTTGTCATGTTACCAACGCCTAAAGTGGACAATAGGCATCAGTTCTTAGACTAACAACCGAAGCAAATGTTGAGTTTAGACGTCACCCAAAAATCCACATGTATATCCTTAGTATGTGCGTCACTGTCATTAGTATCGGCTTCAAGATCGACGTGTATTCAGCATTACAATTTACACCTAAAGTACTATTTTGTAATAGTGTGCGACATTGACAAATTACTAAAAGGGTCTATACTAGATAATATTGTTTGTTATTTTTACACATTGTATTACGTTTCACAAGTAGATAAGTATCATTCTTTCTATGGTTAAATATCATTTTTTCTATTGTTAATAATTAATAAGTTCTATGCAAGTACGTTTCTAATCTTGTCACACCGTTTTTTGTTTATTTAAGAAGAATTCAAAATATCATAATTCATTGTACAATTGGTTTTTCCATCAACTTTATAAAAGTTGTACCTTTTATATGTAATATAATATAATATAATATAATATAATATAATTTTATATTACATTGTGTTATATATATTATTATATTATAGATCATCTTTCATCTATATTATATTATATATCTAGAATAAAACCAGAATTATAGGACCACCATTTTATATCATCATCATCATAATAATTGAAAAGCTAATTATATATAGAACCATCTAGACCATATGATTTTCAAAGAAACTAGATCGGGCTCTAATTTCCGTCGTCGCGTTGTCTAGTCCACCAATCAATTACTCCTTCTATCTCAAATGTATAGTTCAATTTTTTTTTTCATGTGGATTAAGAATATAATTGAAAAGAGAAATTTTAAGGAGACATGAAAATTTAACATTAATAAGTGATATTCTCACATGACACAATTTTATTAGGTAATGATCACATTATTACTTTTTATAATTCAATACAAATATGTTACATATACAATCTCACTTATTCATGCTCAATTTTCACATCTCCCTAAAATTTTTGTGCTGAAAAAGCCAATTATACTAATAAAGTTCCTAGAGTAATCTTGTCTAAGAAGTGTTGTGTGTACATAATGGTATCTAAAAATTTCTCAAAACAGCTAAAGTAATTTTTTTATTTTTTATTTTTAGCGAAAGCGGTTTAAGTATTTAATGAACAACAGTTCTAAATTTTAACGTAAGAGATCTTAACCAAAATGTTTTAGGTAAAAAGTTTATTCTTCCCGTGTTTCAAAGACACGTGACATTCAATTTTGTCGATAGTCCAAAGATATAACAATTAAAAAAGGAACTTATAATTCACATAAATTTTATTTTACTTACACGGAGGTACGTTATTATGCCACCGTGTGATATGGGAAAAAATCCAATACTCTAGGATTACTGAAGTCGGTACTCTTGATCAATCAAAGATCTGCATGTAGATTTAAAGGGCCCAATTTATTATTTAATTTATGTCATGAATCTCACATGTCAGTCTCTGGTTGGTCAAGAGTACCAAGTGCTCAGTACTGCTGAAATACTGGACTTTTTCCGTGTGATACTCGTCAGACATTCAAGCTACACGTATGTTGTGCTTGTAGTTTGAATATTTGACACATGCACGCATGCATAATAAAATGACTGCGTGTAGCCAAAATTTTTCTATACAATTTATATTTTCAAGTTGTAAATGAACATAAAAATAATATTAAATATATAAACAGAACCAATTTGGACAACCCAACAAGAAAAATAAGACCATAAAAAGTACTCTATCAGTTAGGCAAAGATATTCCCCTATTACTTTTTTATCCGTTCCAAATTATATTTCCATTTTCTTATTTAATTTTTTAGTTTCTAATACTGCCTTTATCCCAAAAAGATGGTCCATTCTTCTTTTTTTGTCTGTCCTGAAATATTGTCCAGCTTTATTCTTTTTAAAAAGTAATTGAAATATTAGTTCTCTTATATGCCAAGTATTTTATGTGCATAGTTATAAAAAAATAGAATAATTTTTTTCAAAGAAAAAGAAAATAGAATTATTAAAGTGGAGTAGTTAATAAATAAAAGGGTATAATAGAGAATAATATAAAAATTTACTTTTCCAATTCTATTGAACAAACTTTTCTTAATCTATATGAAAAAAAGAATTGGACCTTTTTATTTAGACAGGGTTACACTATGCTTTCAAAATCAATTATATTTATAAAAAAAATGTCAAATCAATTACATCTATATATTTCATAGAACCCGCATATATTACACAAATCACCACCATTCAACATCACTTATTTCTCATTAAAGCTTATTAAAAAGAGTTTACCAACAGGCACTAATATGTCGTTCTTTATTGTGCATAATAATCAAAAATAAAAAAGAACTAAAGTGAAATATTAATAGAGTTTTCTAGTTGATTTAATTTTTTAGTTTTCTAATATGTCTTTATTTAATTTTTTTAGTTTTCTAACATGTTTTTAGTTTTTGAATACAAGTTCTACTGTTTGTAGGCATTTCTAACATGTTTTTAGTTTTTGAATACAAGTTCTACTGTTTGTAGGCAATCATTTAGACAATCTTTTACACAACGGGGTAAATTCACCTTTTATCCTTAAATTATTGTGCCCAGTTAGACAAAACACGGGTAATTGAAGATTGTGATTTTATCATATTTTGTAAAAGATTACTTGAATTACCTACAAATAGTATTTTTCAAATGTTAAATAAACCAAAATATATATTAAGAAATATATTCTTAAATTGTAAATTTCTAACAACATTAATTAAGTTTTATTAATCTATATGAAAAACGAAAGGAGGGTATTTAAACTTTTGTCTACTCATAAGAAGACCTGTAACGAATTATATGTCTGTAATTAGGCCTTGATATTTGGTTCTTATTAAAGAGCAAATTGAGACAAATTAATTTCATATTAGTACACTTCATATCCTTTATCTTTTATGATGATAAAAAGTTATTTTTTTTCTTCACAATTTGCATTAGGTTTCTTTTTTTAATTAATAATAGGTAAAGGGCAAAAAGTAAAATATCGAAAATATGTAAGGGCAATTTGGAAAATTAAAAGATTTTTTATCATTCATCCTTTTACATATTAGCATGTTTCTTTTACATATATATATATATATATATAATTCGACACTTTGTTGGCACATATATATAATTTGACACTTTGTTGGGGCGCAATTGATTCAATTATTTAGCACCATAGGGCTCAATTTACATTCCTTCTCGCCCGTTTGCCCAATGACATCACTGCTTATGTCACTATGATATCTTTCTATTTCAAAGTCCTAATTTTTAGGGATAATCGATAGATAATATCTAAATTAGTGTCCTCGCTGATATTGAAGTTTTGGAATTTTAGGAGGTGATTGCCGGATTAGCATCAACTATCAATAAAAATGTTGTTATTTCCCTTTCTTTAGTTGTGTTTGATCGTCATATTTCCAATCACATCGAGGCTTAAAATATAAGTTTGAATTTATTACATCTAGAGCATCATAAACGTGTTATATATCATATATGGCTTAAAATAGTGTCTACGTGTACGAGACAAAAATGAACAAAATTTACAGAAAGCTTGTAAAAATGTTTAATGATTAATTAATTAATTAATTAATCAATCAATCAATTAAAAGATGGCATTAAGAAGTAGGCTATGTGGCCTCCCACATATTATAAATTATTGAACTTAATTTAGTTCCAATTATTCTTAATTATTGAACTTTAAATTTTATCCAATTTTGTCTTAAAATATGAATGTTCTTATTACATATATCCATAATAAGCTGGCTTGATACGATATATATGTAGATATAGTTTTAAAAGATGCTCTGACTTTTATACATGGGGATATAAGGGGTGAAAATAATCTCTTCTCATGTGTACGTCTATGCCATCAGATATATAGTAGGAAATCGGGATTAGATATAGGAACTCGAGACTTCTTATTTGAAACGTGAACATCTAACCAGTGAGACGCAATTCGAACCACAAAAATGTTTTCACTTTAGGAATTTGTGTATATATATATCAAATATTCAAAGGATAAATAAAATTATTTAAATTATTATATTGTTAATTTTTCTCGAGATTGTGTTGGGATATTTCTAGAGAAATTAATAAATTCAGATGTAAATATCATGTTTAGGAATTACTGTTTTAACACAGGGTATCAATATGGAGTTTTGTAAAATTTTGGAAGGTAAATAAAGTTAAAACCTAGCCTGATACCACTTTGATGCACACTTGATCCGTCATGATCAAATTAGTTTATTGCTTTGTCTCTTTGATTGTTATATGTATATTTTTCTGCTCTTAAATTTGAATGCCCCTTGAAACTATTTCAAAAGTAGTTAGCTTAAAGGGGAAAAAATGAAAAAGGTAATTAAATAATAAACGTAACAAAGCTTTTACCTTTTTTTTTTTGGGGGATAATTCTGAGTTGAACTTGTATTAAAAAAGGAAAAAGGAAATGTTTAGCCTTAGATATTTCAAAGTGGTTTGGATTGTGCTATAGTGGTTAAAATACTCGCATTTTGGCTTCAAAGTCTCGGGTTCGAATCACACCTACCCTTCCCTCAATTTCCCTCCCTTCCCGTAAATCCCCCTTGTATTAAACAGAGAGAGAGAGAGAGAGAGAGAGAGAGAGAGAGATGTTTAGTCTCCTATATTTCAAATTTTAACTTCAAAATTAATTTATAATTATTTAAATCTAATTTTTTTTTTGGAGGACAAAATATCAAAAGCTAAACAACTTCAGGAGAGCAATTTATTGCATCCGTAATTTTATTGTGTGTATTTTTTTTTAATATGATTAAAATTATTTTTTTCTGCTTCCAGAATCAATAATGTGGCCACACTATACTATGCAAGCAATGTTCCGAAAAACTCGTCTAGTTGACATTTAAACCTTAACTATTAGACTCTACATTTTTCATCATACCTCATAGTTTATTACGCTTTTATCAAAAAGTAAATGGTGCGGCCAGACATTATTATGACATCACTTTAGCTAATGATATAACAGTATCACATCATAGATTCTCACTGTATAATGATGACATGACATTACCATCTCATCATTCAAATTGATATTACGCTGACATAACAGTACCACATTAATAGTGGACTTTATATCTCATCTTGTTAGAATCGCACCTACCCCTTCTTGAATTTCCCACTCCTCTCTTGTATCCCCTTGTATTAAAAAAAAAATGACGCTACTTGTGAAAATGACACGTTAGTTCTATTGATTTCAATAAAGCATTTTGGAATTCTTATGCAATTCAAGAACTCGCTTACTTACCCCTGAAATGCTTACTAATCTAAAATTATATAATATTGTCGGTTAAAGCATGAAAAATGTTCTCAATCATAGTTACATGAAAAATGTTCTCAACCATAGTTACTCAAGACTTTGAACTTCCTTAATAAGGGTTTCAATAAATTAACTTGAATTTTCTAGTAAATTTTACTGTGAGAATCATTTTTCTGTAAATTCATATCCAGACAAATATTTCAGTAATCTGGCCTTTGCAATAATTCTAGGCTTCTCAATAAAGTAGATATAAGATAAGATTAGGATAAAAAAGAATCCAAACTTTGAAAAATCTCACTGTATGTCCCGTAGCATGGACAACGACCCCAAAAATTGTTCATTTTAGATCAAAATTATGTCTGTCACCATCTATGTGATTGTCATCTTCTAACTATTCTTCTTCTAATTCTATTCACAGTCAATGTCGCGTGTAGAAGCACAACTTCAGTTTGAAACAGGAAACAAATGGGTACAATATGACATAATTTTTTTATTATATATATAGATACATATATATATGTATATATACATATTTTTTTTTGAAAATAATTTGGAAACTAGGACCCCTAAAGTTTTCACTTCTAGTTTGATTGTTATTTTGTTTAAAATTATCACTCGTCTACCTTCTGTTTTCTTCTGATTTGTTATATCCACTTGTAATTTAGAGAAAACAATGAAATGTATAGTCATTAATGAAGTTAAATAAACAACCCAAAAAAAAAAATATAAATAAATAAATAAACAAGAAAGAAAAGATTAATACTCTTATATTCCTTGTCTGAACCTATTTGCATCTTCCATTGCGAAAGCCTCTCGACTATATATGACCCTTCAAAATACCTAGTCCTGATCTACCGCCATACAGTTGGTGGGATTATCCCGCCAGATATAGGCAGAAGGTCATTAGACAACCAATAAGTAGTTGTCCGTTGGTGAGACATTTTTTTACCTTTTATAGTCACATGCCTCGAGTTCTCACGCATCCATTAGTCCATCGATAAGAAGGCAAAAAATAAACTGCTTTTCCATTAATTATGTCTCTCACTTGTTTAGGTGCAAAAAACATGTCCACTTGATAGGCTTTTGGATGAGAACGGAGTTGAACTAACTAAAGAAGTATTATTTTTAAGTATAAAGTGATCAAATGTTCGGGGCCATCTCGGTGCAATTTACAAAAATTGATACAATGCACAATGCATAACTTTGAGTAATTGTTGTGAGAAAAATGGATTTGGTTCATTTTCATGCGATTCTTATTTGTTACTGTCCTTTTCAATCTACAGATTGGAAACTACAGCCAGACTTGAATATTTTTATATTTTACAAACCAAAAGTAATTGTCTTTTATTTTCTACACTAGAGTGGCTTAAAATTTCACCATACAATTATTAATAGTGAAAATAGTGAGATAAATCGAACTTTTTTGCTATGTGTTTCTTCAAATTTTGGTACACATCCTTTAAAAAAATGGTACACATTAAAAAAGTATATCCAACCCTAAGTTCCTCTGAGTTTTAGAACTTGCGGATAGTTCAGAGCTAGGCGTCTAAACACTATGCGAGGAACTTATTCGAACCTTGCTGAGTATTATTATTATATATAAGTTATTTCATTAATTTATTTTGATTTGGATTCGAGTTGTTGAATGTTATGTTGGTAGGTGATAAGAGGAGTTGAAGTTTACATTATCGTTTTTACATTTTTGATTGAGGTCTTCTAATTACTTAAATCAAGTCTAACTTGTGTTTGCAGGTTAACATGTAGTTACATATATATAAAAAAAAAAAAAAAGTTATATCCGAGACATCAACTGGTGTGCTGAAGATTAATCTCTATTATTAATTTTATAATCCATATTATTATGTTGGTTAAGTTGCCTTTTTGCTGATCTATGGAGTGTTGACTTTTTAATAAGAACATGGCTTGGCCTATCCAATTTTAATTACATTATATTATCATTACTAGCTCGCTTCATATTTTTACTTCAATGGCTAGAATACTAGAATTCCTAAGTGATTCTCAAATTTTCGGTTGCGAAGAGAAGATAGCGACAAACTTAATTAATCCCTTGAATTTTTTTCTATTTTTATTGAATTGAATTTTTTTTTCACATTCCTATTTATTATTACTAGTTTGCTTCATATTTTTACTTTAGAGATCGGAAGAGCACACGTCCTAAGTGATTCTCAGATTTTCGGTGGTGAAGAGAAGATAGCGATGTAATTAATCCCTTAAATATTTTCAATTTTTATTGAATTAATTTTTTTTCACATACATGTTTTGAATTTGCTTATCCAATATATATATATATATATATATATATTAAACAACAGTTGGTGAGCATAATTAGAATAATTTTTTCTGCCCATTTTGACTGACACAATTGGAATTCTACTCTGCTTGCATTATCTTGACATAGGTAATCCCTTAACTTTTTCTATTTTTATTGAATTAATTTTATTCCCGCATTTCTATTTTAAATTTGATTATCCAATATATATATATATATATATATATTAAACAATTGGTCAAGACAATTAGAATAATTTTTCCCGCCCATTTAGGTTGGCACAATTGAGATTAATTACTGCATCACACCGTAATTAATACTTATATATATATATATATATATAGACACGCACACACATTTTTTTAAAGGAAATATCTCGGCTCGAAAATCCAAGCCTGAGGTATAAATTTTATTGAATATAGAATCAAAATCTACATGAAGGGGGACATATGAGTCTTAACTTCAGTTTGCATGCAAGTACATTTTCCTTATAGCTCTAGAAGCAAAGACACCTGAATAAGTGCATAAGAGGTACTACCTCTCTATACAAATTAATTCAGTCAAAAAAATGAAGAATTACAATTACTTAGAGTTGCTTATTCTAACATAAGGTATATTTAATCTTTCTGTTCAAATGATTCCATGCATCTTCCTTGGCAGATCTAAAGCAGTAAAGCAATTATTTCCATTGATTTCATGTCCTTTGTTAGCCATACATTCAGTATCCGTATTTGCATCTCTCCAAATATGATTGATGGTCATGTGATGTATATACACACATATTTAAACAACAATTGGTTGGCACAATTAGAATAATTTTTCCCTCCCATTTTAGCGGGCACAATTGGAATTCTACTCTATTTATCTCATCATGGCGCAATTAATCCCTTAACTTTTTCTATTCTTATTAAATTGATTTTTTTTTCTACATTCCCATTTTGAATTCGATTATCCAATATATATATATATATATTTATATTAAACAATAGTTTAGTGGCCACAGGTAGAATAATTTTTTTGCCGCCCAACCTCATCGTGACGTAATTAATTCCTTAATTTTCTTTTATTTTTATTGAATTGGCTTTTTTTTTTTCACATTATTTTGAATTCAATCATGCCACACATACACACATATATATAAAATAGTTGGTTGACACAATCGGAATAATTTTTCCATCTCATTTTGGTTGGCACAATTGAAACTATATTGTGCTTAACTCATCGTGACGTAATTATCCAATATATATATATATATATTAAACAACAGTTGGTGAGCACAACTAGAATAATGTATCCCGCCCATTTTGGTAGGCACAATTTAAATTCTACTCTACTAACCTCATCATGACGTAATTAAATCCTTTAATTTTTTTTCTTTTTATTGATTTGACTTTTTTTCCACATTCCTATTTTGAATTTGATTATGCAATATACAAATATATATATATATGTATATAATAGATAACAGTTGGTGGGCACAATTTGGTCTTCTAATATGCTTACCTCATTGTGATGTAATTAATCCCTTAATTTTTTGAATTTCATTGAATTGATTTTTTTTCTACATCCTTATTTTGAATGACTTAATTTTATTTTATACAATTGACTTACATACATGAAACGATACAATTGCAAACATCGAATGGTACGATTGTTGGTGATTGAAGAAATATGTATAACATTTGCGTCCAGAGTTGGTTTTCAGCCCATGACACCAACCTTTACGGTAGCTCTACACGAGTAATTCAACAGTCACTTTGCCACTATTGATTTCCTTTTTTACTCAAATTATGTTGTATTTTCCGGTTTTAAGTCATTCCTTTACTTTAAGGGTTTTTTTTTTGGTGGGCTCGACCCATTTGGGGTGTGTAGATCTTTTGTTTAACTTATTTATTCAAGTTTTCATTCATTATATCGTTGTTGGTACCTGAATATAAAGAATTGTGTTCTTTTTTTGAGTTGAATATGTATTATATGTGTTTTAGCGTGATGTTCATTTAGTATAGTTTTCATTCAAAAGATGTCATTAACCACTTCCTACATAAAGTTGATGTTTTATATTTTTCTTCTTCAATTTAGTGTGCATCATTATCTGATAATGACTTGATTTAAAATCATATAAAAATTAAAAATTAATATATTAGCTAAAAAGTAACTAGTCTAATCCAAATTAGGAAATACTTCCTAGATTAAGAGACACATATATATATATATATATCAACATACCTAATAAGATAAGAGATACTACCTCTATCCCAAAAAGATGGTCCTATTTCATTTTCGTATAAATTAAGAAAAGTTCATTTAATAGTATTGGGAAAGTAAAGTTTAATATCATTTACCTATTATGCCCTTTCATTTATTAATTATTTCACTTTAATAATTTTATTTTTTTAATAACTATGCGTATTAAATGAGGGTATATAAGAGAACTCATATTTCAACTATTTTTTAACAAGGAAACTGGACCATATTTTGGGACGGATAAAAAAAGAAATATGGACCATCTTTTTGGGATGGAGGTAGTATATCCAACATAATTTGAGTAAAATTCACATTTAACTAAAAAGTCACACTTTTAAAGTTGGATATAGTAGAAAGTGAAAGAAGTTACATTTAATTAAAAAGTTACATTTTTAATTCTCAAATAATAGGAAAAATGACACATAATTAAAAAGTCACAGATATAAAAGTGACATCAATTAAAAAACCACATATCAAAAATATAGAAAGTCACGTAATACACTGTGACTTAAAAGTCATAAATTGAGATGTGGAACGGGAAAATAAGTCACAAAGAACAATTTATATTACATTTAGATCATTGAAACAAGAACAAAGATCGATAAATATCAAAGCCTGATTAATTATATTAAATGTGATTACAGAAAAAAATAGTATTACAGCTTCAGTGTGAACAAAACTCATCCATGTAGTCAGGAATCAAAACATGGTCTTCACATATGAAAATCAACCTTTTATATATCTTTTGTATCCAATTTTATACCCTATTAATTAGTACACACGTGCTCCATTCTATTGATACAAAAATTCACGACATTCTATTTCATTTTAGAGGCCAAGTGATATGTATAGAATTTCGGTAAAGGAATTAAGAGAAAAAGGAGAGGCAGAATTAGAGGAGAAAGAAAGGATTTTGTATGAGAGAAGGTGAAGATAAAGGGAGAATGTTCTGTAATTATCAATTCATTCCATAATTCCCTTCTTCCATTACAACTTTAATTTAAAGACTCTACTAATTAACTGCCCTAAACTGTTTACACGAACTAAATAAATAAACCCACTAATGCAAAGAAGCTGACCCACACAAAACGACAAGGCAAAATTAAAGGAATTAATCGTGAACAATTCTTTTATCACAATCTACAGAAGTATTAGGAGGGGTGAATCTTGAGGGAAGACTTAGTGAATAACATATATTTGAATCCAAGGATTTATTTGCAAAAATAATATTTTCATGCACAAAGATTTGGGCCTAATCACGTAGTAAGGTTTTCTACCTGAGCGCTCGATAAAGCCCGCAATATCATATCAATTCAGAGGTCGGGAATAACATATCAATACGAAGGCCGACATTATCACTTATCAAAACAAAGGTCGACAATAACATAGCGAGGGTGGATCCACAAAACAAAGGCCGGCAAAGCATAACATAGACGAAGGGGTAGATCAAACTTACTAGTGATGAATATGCAAAATACATATCTCCAAAATATCAAAGCTTCTTCGCGTGACCAAATATGCAAAGTGTAAAGCAAAGTCATGAAGCCATTCTAGAGAAATCAAAGTTTCATAAATCTTCATAATCATAGCATGGAACAAGTCATATTTGCTTCCATTCTCTTCTTCTTCTTTCTTTTTTCCAGCAAGATATCTTCGAAGGACTAGTATAGGGGTGTGCATTGCAGGTTGTATGTTACAACGAATATATTTGAACTATATAATTTTCATTAGAAAATTTTATTACGAACTCGCTTCTCTATACACAATATATAGAGATACATTTGTCAAAACTACACTTTTTTGTCTTTTACTGTCTGATTTTGGATTTTAGAATTCTCTATCACTTGAAATGTTAAAAAGAATATATAAAATAAAACGGGCTTAACTAACCCCAACGTGAAAATTCGCCACCTTTAACTTCGCACCTGAGGTGCACATTCTTTGTTCATGGCAAAATCGGCCCTAATATATGCATGACACATGTATCAAATATCCTTTAATAATTCACGTGTAGTCACTGGCCAACACATGAAGTGGTCATTAAAATTATTAAACACATGAAAACGAAATTAAATTTCATTCATTTGAAGAAAATATATCCTACACGACGCTCTTCCGATCTTCCATTCATTAAATAATATATATTAAATGTATTTTCTTTAGTTATAACTAATTACTAAACTAATTACCAATATATGATATATTGGAATAATATAAAAATAAGGAGGATATAATTTTCCAGAAAAGATTTTTATATAGTAATGGGATAATATATTGTATATGATATCATAAAATCATGGGATATAACTCTTATAACTGCAACAAGAGACTTATTGGTAACCACTAAAAAGCAAGCAAATTACATTTATTTATGTACAAATTTGCTTGTACATTTATTTGATCACGCTTAGTTCATTTATATAAGAAGGACCATTTGTGCTTAGCATGTTAGATTATTGCCAGGATCAACTTGGAATTGATTGCAGTAGTCTGTGTAATAACGGACACGAGCATTCACTGCGCCTGGATTACCACCGTCGCATTCAAGGGCGCCATTAATAGCACGGATTGTTGCTCCGAAACCTCGACCAGAAGTTATACTACTGTGACAATTTAGCATCCAATACCAGAGAGCAGTCCTAAATGATATTACAGGATTTGTGGCTACAATTTCTGGATTGTTCAAACCATCAAAGCCTATGCTGTTCCCTGCTGGACCGTAGTTGAAGTTCCAGGATAGTTGCATAGGACCTCGCCCATAGTAACCTTTACCCGGAACACACGGATACTGTATGTTACTCTCGTCGCAATAATCCCTCGTTGGACCATCTATTTCTTCTATATAGCACATGTCTGCATAAAGAGATCAATTTGTATGGCTATTGCTGGGAGAAGAAAAAAAAAGGCATTGAGCCATTGACATTGATTCCTTTCTAAACTCTTGGTCTAAATGTAGAAAGAGTTGGAATGAAAACTGCCTTTGAAATTATTGTGTACTTATTGCGCTCTTGACTACTCCAAGTCGAATAAAAACGGTCAATATTTATACAATTATAAAAAATGATTAATTCAACACTCCAGTTGGGAAGTTCACTTTTGAAACCTAAACTAATTAAAAACCCATAGAATTTGTATAGCGATAACAAGATCCTGTGTCCTGCTTAGATAATACTTGATTAAGTTACCAAAAACTAACTAGGTAGAAAAGGAGGACTCTCGAGCTTATCAAAAGAAAATTTCATGGATCCAACTCATATAAAAGCATATTAGCAAACTTACGTCCAGTTTCATGTGTAACATGGGCGAAGAATGCTGCGATCTCACGCTTAGAATCATCTTCAGTACCAACAGTGCCGAATCCTTCATAAAAACCTACAGCTTCAAGAAATGCGGATCTAGTGTAGAATCCCTTTCCAGGGCAGCTCTCGGGAGCTTGATCAGTAATCCCATTGAAAAAGGCGCCTGTCACGATATTGGCTACGTCAACTCCATTGCTAGGAGGTGGAGCATAGCAAGGGCCGCTTTGGCACCCGGGGCCGCAGTAGTCATTACCGAGGCCGCAATAACCCCATTGGCTGCAGCATAAGTTTGGTGCACAGCCGCAGTTCTGGCCAGAAACCCGCCCCGGTGAGGTCCCAAGGATGAACAAGGCAAGGGCAATTGCTAGCAGATATTTTCTTGGATAGCAGAAATCCATTTTTTGGAGGATTGGATGAGAAATGTGGGTGGAATGTCATAGATATTTATAGGGCATCGGTCCGCTTGCAGGAAACAATTCTTCTATTCGTTCCTATACGCACGAGGGTTAAAGTGTTGGATTTGCAATATTTCGCGAGAACTTCATAAAGCCAAATTATCGCGATAAATTGAAAAAATCTAAAGTCCAATAATTTCAAAATTTTGCCTTTCAAAAAAGAAGTACGTCTTCGAACTATAACTAGGGTTCTGCTGTTTGAAGCAGATTTGGGATTTTTGATTATTGGTAACCCGACTGCCAAAATTGGATCGAATCACTTGTTTACTTGAAGAACCGCTGCAACCATAGACGATGTCGAAGATGTTGCTCCGTTTTGTGAATGTAGAGAACCGCGAACGCCCTTGCTCGATGTTGTTAACGAGTTCTATATATTAAGCTGCTGGCAGGCAATGCGGACGACGATGAAGATGAAGGTCTTGAGTCCCCCTTCAAATGAGGTAAGTTTCGTTCCTAACTTTTCTTTTTTATGATTTTCTTGGTATGCTCTTTTTTTCTCTTTTTTCCTTTCTTATGTTGCTATTGTTCCTTCCTTCGTTCTTGAGCACTGAGGACTCAGGATTTAAAATATAACAGCAATCTAAAGTCTTTTTTTTTTAAAAAAAAAAAAAAAACACACGCACACTCACCAAAAAAAAAATAAATAAATAAAGCAATTTTTATTTTTTATTTTTAAGAACGTCAACCAAATGTCAACTTGTAGATAGAACAATTTAGGCATTTTGATTGTGCTCTATGATTCTAGCAAATTAGTGTAGTCAATTATTTGTATTTGTTACTCAATGTTGTGGTTTAAAGCTGCATTCTCCTATTCATTTGTTTGGGCATGATATTTTGTAGGGCAACTAGTATATAAGGTTATGTCAATATGGAATATATATGCATATATATATATATAACCAGTCACGCATAAGTTTAGAATTAATGTGTTTACATTACAGCCTGACATTCTATTTATGCCTATGCTCTCTGAACCACCTGCTTGTGTAGATCTGTGGTACTCTATTGATAGTGTCATTTGAGAATTTTTCATAGCTTTTTGCTATATAGATATTTGGATTGGTGGTTGAATCTTCTACCATGGGACTGCCATTAGATTGCTATGTTGTCTTTGTCCCCTGGATTGTCAGTAGATAGATGCTCAGTAGATCAAGCTCAGAAGATTTTCTCTCATCAAGCTTTTTACATATCGGCATGATTCTTAGATATTTATTTATTATTTATGTTTTGTATTTAATCAACCAATGCAGGACCCCAAAAATTTTAAGTTTAATTTCACATCCGTCCCCAACATTTGTAACTAGGTCCTCAATCTTTCATTAATTCACACAAGTGGTAGTTTTTTATGCTTTCCATCAATTTTTCCATTAATTGCTTGTCAAATTACCATTATATCCTCTTTTTTAAATAAAAAAAGTTTAAAAATATAAAAAATGATATAAAATTGAAAAAAAAAATTTGGGCGGGGTGAATCCCTTTTGCGCTGCTGATAGTAATAGTAAAGGTTAGGGACAAAATATGAAATTATTCCAAAATTTTATTATATATACTGGTAAGTTGGTTAATTTATCTACATGTTGAAAGAAGAGTGTAAAAGAGGGGAATTGATTATATTGGTTGTGGAAAATGTGGATTATAAAGGTTTTGGCATGCTCTTTTGATTTTAATATATATATATATATATATATACTTGTTCATTTAGATTTGGGGACGCTAATTAACCCCGTGTAAAAATTAATTAGGAAAATTTATTTGCCTGGCATATTTCAATTATTAATTAATATTATTATAAATAGAAAACAGAAAAGTTTGATAAAATGTGTTGCTCATTTGTAAAAATTTATTATTTAAGAAAAAATAACGAATTATTATTACCATTCTGAAAGTTTATTAGTGCAGCCATAAAAAGTGAGAAGATATATGAGAAAATAAGTACAATTAAAAAATGGTTCAATCAACTTCCCTCAATATGTGTGTGTCTATATATATATATATATATATATATATATATATATAACTTTGGCAACGATAAAATTGCTCAAAAAATTTATCGTTTATTTTATTAATTGTTTGTTACGCTACATATTTATTGAAATCGCATTTTTTGTGCAACTAGCTTATTTTGACGTCCTTTGCACAATGAATGTAGACTTGGAAAAAAAATAAAATAAAAGAGGATAAAATTAAAAAGAGAATTGTTTAGAGAAACCTTCCTTTTATATTATACATTGTATGTTAGTAATTTAAGACAAAAATCATGAAGGAACTAAAAAAAAAAAAGAAATCATGGACGGAGGGAAGATTTATGCTAAATTTAAACCAAAGGTCCCTAACCTTTGCAAAATTACTCAAATTTGTTAACGATTGAAAACTAGGCCAACAACTACCAAAATTTTCTGACTAACTCAAATCGGTCAGAAATTTCCGACCAAAACCACAAATCCGTCACAAACTTTCTGACCAATTTGAAGTCCGTTAGAAACTTTCTGACAAAGTAAAAATCCGTTGTAAATCCGTTGCAAGATTCTGACGGATACAAGAATCTGTTAGAACTTCTGATGGAAAGACACAATGGTCAGAAATTAGTGACGGAGGAGGTACATGGTCACAAAATCCGTTGCAAACCTCTGACGAGAAAATAATTCTGTCATAAAGTTTCCGACGGACGACCTGTTCTGTAAGAAATGTTCTGACGGACTACCTATTCAGTCAGAAATCTAATCATAATTATTCTCCCAACTGTGAGAAATAGTTGAAATTAATTCAATATAAATTTCCTTTTCTTTGGTAGTAATTCACTATAAATTTCAACCGATGGTTAGTGTTACATTTGTTAAAGTTTCTGACGGAAACTTCTTTTCCGTCAGAAACTTGCGACGGATTTGCTTTTCCATCAAAAACTTGCGACAAACTTCTCCTCTCCGTCAGAAACTTGTGACGGACTCCTCCCCTCCGTCAGAAATTGGCGACAGATATTTAGTTCCGTTAGAATTATGTGTCCTTTAAAACTCACCTAAATCTGTCCATCATTTCCAGCAGTCTCCTTTCCTATTTTTTTCACACCTTCGTTCCTCTACCTCAAATCAAAGCTCCACTTATTTTTCCAAGGGGGAAAAATTATCAGTATTGCTTATATATATCGTAGCAAGTCAATAAAAATTTTTCCTAACATTTGGAAGTGAATATAATTTTCATTTGTTAGTTATTATCGTGAAAAGGAACTTTTCGTTTGTTTCCTTGGTGGAATTTATTGATTGATAAATGATCATGTGCTTATGTTATGTGAGAAGTTCTGTATTAGAATAAGATTTTTTTTAGAGTAAATATTTCATTTATTTACTTTGTTAATATATAATTTTACTCTAATGGTTGCAAATTATTATTACACTAATGATAATTAAGATTCTTTGTATATGATTATTAGTAAAGTAATAGTAGAAATAATGGATAAATATATGTTCAAAATTATATTATATGAATATAGTTTTGTTACATGACTATGATACTATAGGGGAAAAAATTATCTTAATATAAAGTAGCACAAAAATAGTCTGGATATGAAGTAGAGTTTGTGCAAAAGCATTTTTTTTAACTTTTAACGCATTATACTCATTGAGATTGATAGTAATAGTAATGAGAAAAACAAAACCTTTGGAAAATGACTTGGGCTAATAATAATAAGAAGAAGAAGATGAAGAAGAAGAAGAAGAAGAAAGTTTAGCATAAAACTTAATGAAAATCACAAGAACCAGTGCGACACAATTCGAACCACAAAAATCTCTTCACTTAAGAATGTATATATCAAAGATTCGAAGGACAAATAAAATTATTTAAATTATTATATTGTTATTTTTCTCGAGATTGTGTTGGGATATTTCTAGAGAAATTAATAAATTCAGATGTAAATATCATGTTTAAGAATACTGTTTTAACCCAGGGTACCAATAGTTTTGTAAAATTTAGGAAGGTAAATAAAGTTAAAACCTAGCATGATACCACTTCGATGTCACATTTGACCCATCATGAACAAATTGGTTTTTGCTTTGTCTCTTTGATTGTTATATATATATTTTTTTATACTCTCAAATTTGAATGCCCCTTGAAACTATTTCAAGCGTAGTTAGCTTAGAGAGGGGAAAAAAAGAAATGAAAAAGGTAATTAAATTCAGAAAGTAATAAAAGATTTTAACTTTTTTTGGGGATTATTCTGAGTTGAACTCGTATCGAAAAATGAAAAAAGAAACGTCTAGCCTCAGATATTTCAAAGTGGTTTGGATTCTGCCCTAGTGGCTAAAATACTAGCATTCTAGACTGAAGGTCTCGGGTTTGTATCACACTTACCCTTCCCTGGATTTCCCTCTCCCACTTGTATTAAAAAAAACAAAAAGAGGAAAATTGAGCCATCTTCATTGGTTGTTGCTCCAAGACTGACAATGCCGACACCTATTTGTCCACAATAGTTCCTATTATGACAAATAGGCGTTGGTTGTTATGTTGGAACATACGCCTGTTGTCTACTTTCGGTGTTAGTTCCAACATGACAGCCGACGCCCAAAGTGGACAATGGGCTTCAGTTCTTAGACTAACAACTGATGCCTATTATCGAGTTTAGAAGTCAGCCAACAATTTACACATATACTCTTAATATGTGCGTCACTGTTATTAGTATTGGCTTTAAGACCGATGTTATTCATCATTACAACTTACGCCTAAAGTACTATTTTGTAATAGTGTAACAAGTGTGACATTGATAAATTACTCAAAAAAGGTCTATCTTAGATAATATCGTGTGTTACATTTCCACAAATTGTATTACGTTTCACAAGTAGATAAATATCATTCTTTCTATGTTTAAATTTCATTTTTACTATGATTAATAATTGATAAGTCCTATATAATTACGTTTCTAATCTTGTCACACAGTTTTTTTGTTTATTTAGGAAGAATTCAAAATGTCATAATTCATTGCGCAATTTTATATATCAGATTTATAAAAGTTGTACCTTTTATATATATTTATATGATATTATATATCTAGAATAAAATTAGGATCATCGTCATCATCATAATAATAATTGAAAAGCCAATTATATACAAGACCATGTAGACCATATGATTTTCAAACAAAACGAATCGGGCTCTAAACTCAGAGCCCGATTTATTTCCTTAGCCGCACTGTCTAGGCCATCAATCAATTACTCCTTCTATCTCAAATATATAGCCTAACTTGTTTTTTTTCCGCGTGAATCAAGGATATAATTGAAAAGAGAAATTTTTAGGAGACATTAAAATGTGACATCAATAAGTGATATTCTCGCATGGCATAATTTTATGGGACAGTGATTACTTTATTAGTTTTTCTCATCTAATACAAATATGTCACATGTACAATCTCACTTATTCGTGTTCAATTTTCATGTTTCTCTAACATTTTTGTACTGAAAAAGCCAATTATACAAATAAAGTTTCTAGAGTCATCGCCAATTGTACAAATAAAGTTCCTAGAGTAATCTTGTCTAATAAGTGTTGTGTATATATAATGGTATCTACAAATTTCCCAAAGCAGCTAGAGTAATTTTTTTATTTTTTATTATTTTTAAAGGAAGTGGTTAAAGTATTTAAGGAACAATCGCTCCAAATTTTTACGTAAGAAATTTTAACCAAGATGTTTTAGGTAAAAAGTTTATGCTTCCCGTGTTTCAAAGACACGTGACATTCAATTTTGTCCACACTTCACCGGTTTAACAATTAAAAAAGGAACTTGTAATTTACATAAATTTTATTTTATTTACAAGTAGGCATGTTATTATGCCAGCCAATAAAACTTGCCACACATTCAAGCAACAAGTATGTTGTGTTTGTAGTTTAGATATTTGACACATGCATACATGCATAATAAAATATCTACTTGTATGGCAAAATTTTTCTGTACAATTTATATTTTCAGGTTGTAAATGAATGTGAAAATACTATTAAATACATAAACAGAGCCAATTTGGACAACCCAAAGAGAAAAATCATGAATGTGAAAGTACTATTAAATACATAAACAGAATCAATTTGGACAACCCAAAGAGAAAAACATGACCATGAAAAGTACTCTCTCAGTCCCGCAAAGATATTCCCCTATTTCTTTTTTATCCGTCCCAAATTATATTTTCATTTTCTTATTTAATTTTTAGATTTCTAATACTGCCTCCATTCCAGAAAAATGGTCCAGTTTTCTTTTTTCGTCTGTCTTAAAATATGGTCTAGTTTACATTTTAAAACATAATTGAAATTTCAGTTCTCTTATATGCTACTATTTAATGTGCATAATTATAAAATAATAAAATTATTTTTTTGAAAGAAAAAGAAAATAGAATTATTAAAGTGGAATAATTATTAAATGAAAGGGTATAATAGAGAATAATGTAAAAATTAACTTTTCCAATTCTATTGACTAAACTTTTCTTAATCCATTTGAAAAAAAATGGACCTTTTTTTTAAGACCGAGCTACACTATTTTTGCAAAATCAATTATATTTATAAAAATATAGTCAAATCAATCACATCCACATATTACATAGAACCCACATGTATTGCGCAAATCACCACCATTCAACCTCACTTATTTTCCATTAGAACTCATTAAAATGAGTTTGCAAACAAGCACTAATATGTCATTCTTTACGGTGAATAATAATCAACAATAAGCCAATGAGGCATAGCCCATTTTGTTAGGGGACTAAGCTAAGGTATTGGGACCTAAAGGTCCCAGGTTCGATTTCCTATATAGGGTATTTTCTATATTTTATTGTAGTGTGTATTACCACTATGTGTGGGATTGTATTGTTAATTTTCTTAGCGATGTGTTTCAGTAAGATAAATATCTATGTGCATTTGTGCTGCTATGATGTCGAGTTGTAAAATAAATAATCAACAATAAAAAAGAACTAAAATGAAAGATTAATGGAGTTTTCTAGTTGATTTAATTTTTTAGTTTTCTAATATGTCTTTATTTAATTTTTTAAGTTTTCTAATGTGTTTTTAGTGTTTGAATATAAGCCCTACTATTTGTAAGTAATTATTTAGACAATCTTTTACATGACAGGATAAATTCACCTCTTATCCTTAAATAATTGTGCCCAGTTACACAATACAAGGGTTAATTAAGATTGTGATTTTACCATAATTTGTAAAAGATCACTTGAACTACCTACAAATAGTATTTTTCAAATATTAAATAAACCAAAAGAAAAATTATGAAATATATTCTTAAATTGTACATTTCTAACAACATTAATTAAGTTTTATTAATCTATGTGAAAAATAAAAGGTGATTATTAAAACTTTTGCCTATTACTTATAAGAAAACCTGTAAGGAGTAGTATGTCTGTGATTAGCTCTTGATAGTTGGTTTTTTAATAAATTGAGACAAATTAATTTGATATTAGTACACTCCATGTCCTTTATCTTTTAGGATGATAAAAAGTTACTTTTTTTGTTCCACAATTTGCATTAGTAATCTTTTTTTTTTAATTAATAATAGCGAAACGGCAAACAATAAAATACAGAAAATATGTAAGGACAATTTGGAAAATTAAAAGATTTTCTATCATTCATCCTTTTACATATTAGCATAATCCTTATATAATTTGACACTTTGCTGGGCACAATTGATTCAATTATCTAGCACCATAAGGCTCAGTTTACAATCCTTCCCGCCTATGTGCCCTATGGCGCCACTGCTTATGTCACTATGATATCTTTCTATTTCGAAGTCCTAATTTTTAGGGATAATTGACAGATAGTTTCTAAATTAATGTCCACAGTACTATTGTAGTTTTGGTATTTTAGGTGGTGATTACCGGATTAACATTAACTATCAGCAAAAATGTAGTTATTTCCCTTTCTTTAGCTGTGTTTGATCGTCGTCTTTCCAATCACATCGAGGCTTATAATATACCTTTGAATTTATTACATCTAGAGCATGATAAACGTGTTATATCATATATGCCTTAAAATTGTGTCTACGTGTACGAGACAAAAATGAACAAAATTTCAAGAAAGCTTGTAAAAATGTTTAATGATTAATTAATTAGTTAATCAGTTAAAAGATGGCATTAAGAAGTAGCCTATGTGAGCCTGCCACCTATTATAAATTATTGAACTTAATTCTAATTACTCTTAATTATTAAACTTTAAATTTCGTCCAATTTTGTCTTAAAATAGAAAAATTCTAGGGGGACATGAAAATGAGATATTATTAGGTGACATTCTCATGTGATATACTTGTATTAGATGATGAAAGAATATTCATGTAATCAGCACCCAATGAATATGTGCCACATGAGAATGTCACCTAATAATATCCTCTTTTTATGTCCCCTAGAATTGCTCCTTAAAATATGAATGTTCTTATTATATATCCATAATAAGCTGGCTTTGATACGATATATATACATATAGTTTTAAAAAATGCTTTGCCTTTTTTACATGGGAATATAACGGGTGAAAATAATCTCTCCTTACATATAGGTCTATCCTGTCATATGTATAGTGAGAAATAAGATTAGATATACGAAGGGGGAGGGAAATTAGGAGAGAAGTAATATAGAGCTTGTTTGAGGCTATTTTTTTTTCAATTTATAAAAGGAAATTATAATGAGTGGAAATGAGTTGTAAAGATTTAATTGAAATTTGAAATGTGTGGTAATTGTTGAGTAGGTCAAATCATGGTAGATGAATTTATAAAGAGAAAAATAAAGAGATTCAAAGAACCCTATAGTTCGAATTCGAGACTTCTCATTTAAAATGTGAGCATCTAATCAGTGCGACACAATTTAAACCACAAAAAAGTTTTCACTTTACGAATGTATATATCAAAGGGTCGAATGATAAATAAAATTATTTAAATTATTATACTGATATTTTTCTCAAGATTGTTTGGGATATTTCTAGAGAATTTAATAAATTCAGACGTAAATATCATGTTTAAGAATTACTGTTTTAACCCAGGGTACCAATATGGAGTTTTGTAAAATTTTGGAAGGCAAATAGAGTTAAAACCTAGCCTGATACCACTTCGATGTCACATTTGACCCATCATGAACAAATTGGCTTTTGCTTTAAATTTGAATGCCCCTTGAAACTATTTCAAGCGTAGTTAGCTTAGAGAGAGAAAAGTAATAGTTAGTTAAATAATAAAAGTAATACAAGATTTTACCCTTTTTTTGGGGATAATTCTGAGTTGAACTTGTATCGAAAATGAAAAAAGAAACGTTTAGCCTTTGATATTTCAAAGTGGTTTAGATTGTGCTCTTGTGGCTAAAATACTAGCATTTTGAGCCGAAGGTCTTAGGTTTGAATTGCATTTACCCCTTCTAAAATTTCCCTCCCATCCATTAAATCCAGCTTGTAGTTTAAAAAAAAAAAAAAAAAAGAAGGGAGAATTGAGCCATATTCGTTGGTTGTTGCTCCAAGACTGACAATGCCGACACCTATTTGTCCACAATAGTTCATATTATGACAAATAGGTGTTGGTTGTTATGTTGGAACATGCACCTGTTGTCTACTTTAGGCATTAGTTCCAACATGACAACCGATGCCTAAAGTGGAGAATAGGCTTCAGTTCTTAGACTAACAACCGATGTCTATTGTTGAGTTTAGACGTCGCCCAAAAATCCACGCGTGTACCCTTAATATGTGTGTCACTGTCAGTATTGGCTTCAAGACCGACATATATTTATTATTACAACTTGCGCCTAAGGTACTATTTTGTAATAGTATAACAAGTGTGACATTGATAAATTACTCAAAAAAGGTCTATCTTAGATAATATCGTGTGTTACATTTCAAAAAATTGTATTACGTTTCACAAGTAGATAAATATCATTCTTTCTATGTTTAAATATCATTTTTACTATGGTTAGTAATTGATAAGTTCTATATAATTACGTTTCTAATCTTACCACAATTTTTTTTTTTATTTAGGAAGAATTCAAAATGTCATAATTCATTGTGCAATTTTATATATCAGCTTTATAAAAGTTGTACCTTTTATATATATTTATATGATATTATAATAAAACTAAGATTCTAGGACCACCTTCTTATATCGTCATCACAATAATTGAACAGCCAGTTATATATAGGACCATCTAGACCATATGATTTTCAAATAAAACGGATCGGGCTCTGAGTAAAGAGCCTGATCTGTTTGCTTAGCCGCACTCTCTAGGCCACCAATCAATTACTCTTTTTTTCTCAAATATATAGTCCAACTTATTTTTTCACGTAGATCAGGAATATAATTGAAAAGAGAAATTTTAAGGGGAAATGAAAATGTAACATTATTAATAAGTGACATTCTGGCTTGACACAATTTTTTTGGATAGTGATCACATTATTACTTTTTATCATCCAGTACAAATATGTTACATTTATAATCTCACTTATTCATATTCAATTTTCATGTATCTCTAGCATTTTTGTACAGAAAAAGCCAATTGTACAAATAAAGTTCCCAGAGTAATCTTGTCTAATAAGTGCCGTGGATACGTAATGGTATCTAAAAATTTCTCAAAGCACCTAAAGTAATTTTTTTATTTTTTATTTTTTATTTTGAAGGGAAGTGGTTAAAGTATTTAATGAAAAACTGTTCCAAAGCTTAACGTAAGAAATTGTAACCAAAATGTTTTAGGTAAAAAGTTTATTCTTCCCGTGTTTCAAGGACACGTGACATTCAATTTTGTCCACACTCCACTTGTTTAACAATTAACAAAGGAACTTATAATTTACATAAATTTTATTTTGCTTACACGTAGACATGTTATTATATCAATATATAATACTTGCAACAAATTCAAGCAATAAGTATGTTGTGCTTGAAGTTTGGATATTTGACACATGCACGCATGCATAATAAACTATCTACTTGTAGGCAAAATTTTTCAGTACAATTTATATTTTCAGGTTGTTAATGAACATAAAAATACTATTAAGTATATAAATAGAACCAATTTGGAGAACCCAAAAAGAAAAATATAACCATGAAAACTTCCGATCTCTCAGTCCCACAAAGATATTCCTCTATTCTCTTTTGATCCGTCCCAAATTATATTTCTATTTCTTATTTAATTTTTTTAGTTTTCTAATACTGCCTCCATCCTGAAAAGATGGTCCAGTTTTGTGTTTTCGTCTATCTCAAAATATGGTCTGGTTTCTCTTTCAAAAAGTAATTGAAATATTTGTTCTTTTATATGCTCGTATTTAATGTGCATAGTTATGAAAAAAATAGAATTATTTTTTTGAAAGATTTTTGAAAGAAAAAGTTAATAGAATTATTAAAGTGGAATAATTAATAAATGAAAGGGTATAATAGAGAATAATGTAAAAATTTACTTTTCCAATTCAATTGAATGAACTTTTCTTAATCTATATGAAAAAAAGAGTAGGACCATTTCTTTTAGACGGAGTTACACTATGTTTGTAAAATCAATTATATTTATAATCAAATCAATCATATCTATATATTTTATAGAGCCTGCATATACTGCACAAATCACCACTATTCAACCTCACTTAAAACTCATTAAAATGAGTTTGCAAACATACACTAATATGTCCTTCTTTATGGTGCATAATAATCAATAATAAAAAAGTACTAAAGCGAATATAAAAAATGACGCATAATTTGAGAGTCACAAATATAAAAGTGACATCAATTAAAAAATCACATATAAAAAATATAAAAAGTCACATAACACACTGTGACTTAAAAGTCATAAATTGAGATGTGAAACCGGAAAGTAAGTCACAAAGAACAATTTGATTTAAAAAAAAAAAAAAAGGAAAAGTCGAACTCATGGAGAGAGAGGAAAGAAAAAAAATAAAAATGAAAAGCCCTGTGAACACACCTCTATCGGTGGGGTAATTACATTACCAATATAAAATTTACTTCTTACACCACATTTTAAATGATTTTTTGTATTTATTTAAATAACCCTTATTATAATTACACTACTAACCTTATTTCATTTTGTTAATTTTTCATGTTCACCACTGTAAATCATCGTCTTCTTCCTCCCCATTAATATATCATTTACCGTAAAATATTATTCAACAAATCACAATTTCTCCTCCATAAATGACAATTTGAGTTTCTTCCACATCCTATATCATTGATGACTTATTTTTCCTTTGGTTTTCTTCACCCGTTGTCTTTTCTCCTATCCCCACATCTACAACAAATGGTGAAATTGGTGCATATAATTTGTAGTTTTCGTGGTTTATGTAAGTGGAAAATTTTGGAAACTATCTTCAGTAATAGAGAATTGTTTTGAAGATCAAGAGTAACTAAATTATAAACGAAGTGCAGTGAATGCAAGAGATAATAGTTTCTTTCATTATCAAATAAATTATTTTAACTCCTTTAACCTTTAATAATTATTGAGTTACAGTTGAGGGAGAGACAGTGAGACGGAGGAAGAACAGAGATGAAATTTGGGTTGCAGTCTAAACTTGAAGATAAAGATGAAATTGGGTATTTAGGCACCACATGCTTGAATAATTGCATTTTTCCCCTTCAGAAATACATTGACCATAATAGTAAAATTATTGTAGTGTATATATCAAATTTATATTTAATTTGCAGTGTTTTTATCTTGTGGTATGAGAAATAAATTTTATAGTGTAACATAATTACCGGTATCAGTGCATGGAGCAAGTTGTCGAGAAGTAAAAGAAAAAGGCAAATTGCCATAAATTCACGGCATGAATTTGTTGTCAATATCTTTTAACGTATTTATCTAGGATTTATTCAATTTCAAGTTTTTCCCCTAACTTTCTCTAACTTAGTTGTTCAAGTTTTTCATTCATTGTATGGTTGTTGGTTGCACTTGAATAAAAAGAATTGTGTTCTTTTCTTGAGTTGAATCCATATTATGTGTGTTGTCGCGTGAGATTGCTTTAGTATAGTTTTCATTGAAAATATGTCATTGACCCCTTCCTACTTAAAGTTGACGCTTTATGTTTTTCTTATTCAACTTAGTATGCATCATTATTTGATAAAGACGAGATTTAAAAAGCATATAAAAATAATTAAAAATTAACGGATCAGCTAAAAAGAAAATAGTCTAATCTAAATTAGAAAATACTTCCTAAATTAAGATATATATATTTTTTGAATTAAGAAATAAAAAAGCTTTGAATATAGATAAATCCATTAAAATACCTAAAAGATAAGAT
Source organism: Nyctanthes arbor-tristis (assembly GCA_963692815.1). Taxonomy (NCBI): domain Eukaryota; kingdom Viridiplantae; phylum Streptophyta; class Magnoliopsida; order Lamiales; family Oleaceae; genus Nyctanthes; species Nyctanthes arbor-tristis. The sequence continues at coordinate 37,578 of CAVNYN010213727.1, read as the reverse complement.
ATACATCCACCATATCCATCAAAATACCAAGAAGATAAGATACATATCCACCATACAATTTACCACAAAATTTATCGAACATGTAAGCACAAGTCTAAAATGACCTTCACTTATACAGTTTGACGAGAAAAATGCGGTACAAAGGTACCACTACAGATTAATTTTCTTTGATAGATACACACAAATATATATATATATATATATATATATATATTTGTGTGTGTGTGATTTTTCCCTCATTTTTCACATCTTTCAAATTTTCCCTTTTGTGTTTAACTTTAATAATAAAAGAGGACACTTGGTAAGATATAATTGGGCTGTGAGAATTTTCGTGGGCCAAAGAGGAGGGGGACCTTGCCCATTCCATGCCACGGTGTATTTTTTTTATCACCCAAGATATAACTGGTATTTGGCTTTCAAGGAGGAAGTTAAGCCCAGGTTGAGCAAATTCCTCCTCTACTAGAAGTGTCGGTGGTAGTAGGTGAAATTCTATTTCCCTGCCTTTTATTGTAGGATTTTGTACCAAAATGTAACAAAGTAATCCATGCACTTAATTTTTAGAAATTGCTTGTTTTGAAATAGTTATTATTCTGGGTATTTGACAACGGACTATAATTCACAATTTTATAGTACTAGATTGATGTTTTTGTTACTTGACACATTTTGTTAAACTATATATCTTGAACGATTAACAATTACCACTAACTAGTTAAAAATTAAACAAAATAGTCCGATAAGAACAAAAATTTAGCATTTGTCAGGAGTAAAGACATATTTCATTCTAGTACATCACTAATATATAAAGGGTAATTATATTGTCACTACAATATTTACTTCTCCCACCACAAATTAAACACATTTTTTTTATTTACTTAAATGCTCTTAAATAAAATTACAATCACAACCTTCATTTGAATATGTTATTATTTATTCTTTTTTTTAAAAAAAATTCTCACCACATCAAATTTTTTAATCTTTGTTTTTTTTGCTCTTTTGTTTTCCTTCACGTGTCATCTTTTTCCCGCCGTTGTTGCCTGAAATAAGTTGAAATTCAATTGCAATCACCGAGGGACAGCAGTAGTCATCATATTCAGGACAATTCCAATAATCAAAAGTACTAAAATGCTTATTATGAAGAAATATATCTAAGGCCTTGCCCTTTTATCTAAAGATGAGAAAATAACTTAGCGACGCGTCTGTCCACACAATTTCTAGCCAGTTTGAAACTTTTAATTCTCTTCATGCATGCTTTGAAGTAAATTTTATATAGAAACAGATCGAGTTTCAAGTTTAGAGCCCGGTTACCCATTATAAGGGGCCACGTGTATTTTAAAATACACGTGGCTCCCTGTAATTGGTGGTGGGCTCCAAACTCAGAGCCAGATCTATTTCTATAGTCGGATTGTGCCTTGGAGTGCCCAGTATTCTTTAAGTGGCCATATACATGATGCCTTGCAACGCTCAAATTCTGTTTTAGCTCATCCTCTGCCATTGCTAAAGTATTTGTAAATGATGGAATAAATTCACTGCTCTTCCGATCTCACAATTTTGCCTACAGTCTTCTCTTACCTCTAACTTCTCAAAGTCTTGTGCTTCCCCAGTCGGGTCAAAGTCTGCATTGCTCACTTGCAGTCAATCTTGGCTTAGTTTATGGAAGTCAAAAGTTCTTATTTCTACTCGAACCCTCCGCTCCTTGGCTTTCTGGCAAGAACTAATAATTTAGGTGAAAATGGTGATTGTTCTTATGGTGTGAACGATAGGGATGAAATTTGGAAATGCCCGGTGTGCACCACACTAATTTTACATTTATCATTTTTTTTTTTGGTTATGCTTTATCTTATGTTGGTTATAAATGTAATTTTATTGTGGTGTGTTTATCTATTTTCACACTTACATGTGGTGGAAATAAAATGTGGTGGGAGAAGTAATTGTTATAGTGTCAATATAATTGCCTATATATAAAAGTGGAGATGTGTGTAAAACATTCACTTCCTCACTTTGTCCCTAACTTTTTCTTTTAATGCCAACCATATCCTTATAATAATTGTGTAATTATTTAATATATTTAAAATCTTAGTAAATAACATCTTAATTATTCTTGAAAAATTCCATCAAAGATAAGTTATAGAACTTAATTAATAACCATTCTATTGTGTCATCATTACTACTTCTTTTTCTTTTACTTTAGTACCATGTTTATAAGATACGCGTATTGCATATGATTGTCGATCCTTGTTTAGTAAGAATATATATAGAAAGAAAATCTTATTGGAGATATTTAGTTTTTAAAGTAATTTATTTGTTTATATTTAAAAAACATATACTTTGTATGAAATCATTAATTAATGATTATAAATTTACAGTTTTATGTTATCATAACTTTATATGCAATTAAATACAACACCATAAATAGTGGTGGAGCCAGCCTTTTCGTATTTGGTATGCACAAATTAAAATTGTGAGAATTTTTTTCTTTTTTTTTTTTTTTTTGGGAAGAGAAAGCTTATTTTCATTACTATAATGATTCATCTTTGCCCTTAATTAATTAACCACTAAAAATACTTGGGTACCAAACTTCAAGACGAAAATAAGTTAATCAATTTTTTGACATGATATTCAAGGTATTCACAGAATTATAATGAACACAATTTAAATAGTTGAGTAATGGACACAATTTAAATAGTTTTACTCATCAATATTAATCTTACACTGGTTATTAGCATTAATTCCAAATCATTATGACTAAGGAGTTAGCACATGTGGTTAAAGGTCTAACCCCTTACCGGATTGCTCCGGTTCGAATCCCCACAATCCCCTCCCCATCCCACTTTGTACCCAAAAAAAAAAAAAATTAATTCCAAATCACTAATTATACTTAATGGCTAAAATGTAAAAATACACATGAAAATAAATGTTCCAATCACATTACATACTAATTCTAAATTCGTGTGAAAATATCTACCATGACAGAGGGAGTAAGCATTGTCTAATAATTTTTACTTATTTATTTTTTGATGGAAAGTAATGCTTATTTATTTATTTAGATCTGAATGGCTCTCTTCCTGGGCTTGAAGTTTGCAAAGGAAAATGGATGGAAGAAAATTCATGTTGAATCAAATTGTCTGTAGCTTGTTAATAGCTTAAGAGAGGAGCTATAATTTCTTCCTATTGGTCGTCTTTTATGTGAGATTGTATCGCTTTTTATTGAACTTGACTGTGGTTCTTGCATTCATATTCCGCGTGAAAGGAATATGACTGCCCACATGGTTGCCTCTAGTGCTCTGGTTTCTTCATTCTGTGGCTCATGGACTTCTTGTGTTCCATTAATGTTCGGATCAGCAATAGGCTGAGAAATGAATTGAGGATGTTTAATTTAAAAAAAAAAAGAAAAGAAAAACCAACGACGGAGTATTGACTAATGATGAAGTCATTAGTGAGCTAATCTATTAATTAATATATAAAGGCACTTAAGTGCCCTTTGTATTCTTTTTTTCCCACTTTTGCTCTTCTTTCATCTGTGTTCTTCTGTAGGTTTCCATTCTCAACTTTCACTATTCCTCTTTCGATATTCATTGTGTTTTTTTAATTATTATTTTCGCCATAAATTTCATTCTAAATCTTCTTTCCGAGTGTGTTGTTCTATTATATCCTTATATGGGACATTTCTATTAATATTTTGAACCCTAGAGACCTTTTTTTTTGGAAGAAAAATGCTTAATTCTCATTCATAGTAGAAACATTCAATACATCATGTTTAAGGACATCTTTAAGCTATATCGGCGCTTCACTCATAATACATGGATTTCGGTGATCAAGTGCTTTGTGAGCCAAAAAATGTGCAACTTCATCTACTCTTCTTGGAACAAACTGGACTCCAAAATGAGGAAAGCCTTTGCTAAGCTCCTGAGAATCTTGAATAATAAGCCCGAATTCATTGGAATCAACCTTTTGATCTCTGACCGCATCCACCACTATTTTTGCAAGATCGCTTGATCGAACCCTAGAGACCTCAAGGAGTTGAACTATTGGCATAACTTTATCACTATGTTTCATCAGGGCATTCATTGGGCCTTATCTTCAAATCGATTTGGTAAGGAAAAATTAATCTTTTCCTATTTTGAATTTTTGGTAATTCCTTGATTCAAGGTATCTATTTCGTATACAGATGGAACCCTTTTCTCTTCTGTATTTTATATAAATCAAATCATTGAAATTACAAACACACTGGTCTTCGAAGTACTCTATATCTATTTCGAGGCATAATTTTTTTAATCACTTTCTTCTTCTTTCTTCAACAATGGCCCCTAAACTTATTACTTTGTACCTTTGAAGCATGACACATCTCAGACTGGATGGGTTGAGATGGTGACACGTCAATAAGCATGACACATTTCTTCCTTCACAAGTCCTTCTTTCCTTGAATAAGAATCAAAAAATCATGTCATAAGAAGCAAATTAGAGCAAAAATCAATAGGCTGCCATGGTCTTTGGTAAGGATTCTTTTTTTCTATCTTTTCCGCATTTTTCTATATGTTCTGCTTTCTTCAATATAACTTCATGCATAAAAGTGACAAATGAATAATATGAATAGTGGCATATCATTCTGGACCTGAACAAAAAACTGTTAAAGTGTTTCTGTAAGTTGATCTCACAAGGTCTTTGTTGAAGTGAATTGTTGATAAGGAAAGTTTTTAGAATTTCAAAACCAATAAACTCGACTGTGAATGTGGATAAATCTTTTCATACATGAATTACATTGAGGTGGACCTATTTTCCTTTTCATGTTGCTTGTGTATTTCCAACACGTATTAAGATTACTATATGGTTTTGATGTTGCCTCTTTCTTTAACTCATTTGGGTTGCCATCAGTAATCCCTAGCCATGGTATTTTTTTTTAAATGTTTCTTCTATAAATAAATTTGACCATAGCTACTCAAAAAATAATATCTTATATAATTAATGATTCATAATAAAATAAATCAATCTAATGGTTATTTTTATTTTTATTTTTTTTGTTAGCAATTGTTGGTGTCATTAGTTGCTTTATTTCTTTTATTAAGATGCATAAATTTAGTTTTCAAACAAGGTGGATATGTCATTGTCCCTTACTACTAACATGCATAAATTTAGTTTTATCCCCCCTCCCCCCCAAAAAAAAGGAGCATAAATTTAGTTTGTCTAACCAGATTGATGTGTCATTGACATACGACGTTATGCTTGACTTTAATTGTTGTACACTTTTTTGCATGTTGTTAGGAAATTATTCGCATCAATTGTTGCTTTATTTCTTCTACTTGCAGTCGTTCAACTAGGATGAATGATACTTACAGAGGATGGCTGTTCGTCAATATAGGATAAAGGGAGTTGCAATGTTATTTTTGTATAAGAAAATACTTTTTATTATATTCTGATTTCATTAACTTCCTCAATATTTGTTGTTTCTGAATTTTTAGACATGTCTTATTTATTTATCTGTATGCTCATGCTCTAGCTTTGCTCCTGATTTATTCTTTAAGACCTTTTTATTTCAAGAATTTTGTAGAATAATGTTGGCTTTTTATTATTTCTATGTTTAAACTTTTGTAGAATAATGTTGGCTTTTTATTTCTATGTTCATTTTTTGGCTTGCTGTTGATTTATATGTTTATGATGACGATTTTGATAATGTCTGGCAATCGTGTCTAAATTTAACTTGCTTTGATTTATATGTTTATGATGACGATTTTGGTGATTTCCCCCTGCCATGCATAAATTTACTTTGTCAAAACAAGGAGAATGTGTCATTGCCCATGTGTTGCTATTCTTGCATATATTTCACCTTATAATATAATTTACTCAGATCACATTTGTTTATATTATATATGGTGTTTTATTTACGGGAACTTTTATGTTTGAATTTAATATATGTATTATTTATTTTAATTTAAGTGACAAACATTCTTATTTTTATTTCAATTGCAATTATTTACTGAATTCTTGCTACATAACCGTAGAGTCCCTTTTCAAAACCTCCCAAAGATTTTATAACAAAACCTATCATCTTACATGGTATGTATGAATACACGCCACGTGTATTTAAAATACACATAGCATGGATGATATACATGTATCGCACATCCATACGCGCCACACAATATTGAATGTTTTGTTACAAAACCTTCTTGAGGTTTTTGAAAATTTTCCCATTACCGTCACTAATATTTTTTGACAAGTTCAGTTTGGTTGATTTGAATTGTTCATTACTTCCATCATCTACATTCTTTGAAACAAGCCTTTATCATGTTCTATTGTATTTTTGCTCATTCATTTTAAAATAGGTTCTCCCATGCAACGCACGGGTGCGGCACTAGTTTGTTCTAACCAAGATTCATTGTTATTATTATAATAGTTACTTTTATTGAAGTCTTGTGAATGATGACAACTAGGCTAATTAATGGATGGTGGTTGTGGGAAATTACTATTTTCTAAGAGCAGTGTTAAATGAAATTGTTAATGAAGGTATATATTAACAACAAGAAAATGTAGTTAAAACTTATTAAAAGAATATTTTTAATAACTTGTTAATTTTGTTGTTAAAGTTCCTTTCAAAAAATAAAAATAAAAATAAATAAAATTGTTTTCAAAATTAATAACAATGTTAACTCATGTAATCTTTATTTTTCCTTTTCAAGAAGTTTCATGAATAACTTATAATTCAAACATATTATCACATTTACTGTATAATCTTTTTTTTATCTTAAAGATATTGTGTGACATATCACATTACATATGTAACAATGTAAGTTATACTCTCCCTTTCTTTTTTTCTGAAAGAAGAAGCTTCACTTTCATTCATACTGGGAGCAATATCCTTACTGATTACATGATACAGCCATGAGGGTGGGGAATTCAAACAATAAGGGCCTTGATATTCCATAGCTCGATGAGCTAGAGCATGAGCCGCTTCATTCTCTTGACGGCATACATGCTTGAGAGAAAAGTTGACAGCACGTTCCATGAGCTTTTTACAATCATAAATAATGCTACCGATCTCTTTGTAATGTCTGCCTCCTTGATCATAGCCTCAACTACTTGCTTGGAATCCACCTCAATGATAACATTAGCAAGACCCAGCGAATGCAACCAGTTCAGGCCAACACGTAGCCCCATCCCTTCTGCCTCTTTCACCCGAAGCCGAGTCTCCATATGATTCATTCTGCACCACTTCATTTCTCCCTTCTCATCTCGTAAGATAACCCCTAAACCCACACCGCCAGCCCCTTCAAATAAGGCAGTGTCTATGTTGCACTTCCACCAGCCTATCGGTGGGCTAGTCCACTTGTGAATTCCACGATCATCCAACGCATATGTAAATGTTATACTCTCCCTTTTTTAAACCTTTTTTCAAAATTTTTTTCGTTTTAATAATATTTTTTTAAATCCAACTAACAATTAACTCCACCCGCTAATGCAATTAGCAGCTAAAAATCAATTAATTACGTAATTAAAAGTAAGTTAATTATTAAAATAAGTTTTGAAAATTAAATGTCATATATGCACCGGTCTATTAGTAGTCAGAAGGCCAACATTTGAAGTATTAGTAGTATAAATAAAGTTCCAAAATTATTAGTTTGTAAGCACTTTTACCAAATATTGAAATTATTATCAAGTCTTAATCAAAGTTCTCTTAAAGTATTTTTCAAATTTCATTTAAAAATCTTTGCTTCAAGCCTCTAACATGTTTGGAGAATTGTTTATTTCCTAGTTCTTTTCCTTAAGAGTTAATAAGAATTAAATTACTTAACCAGCCCAGCGTCATGCCCCCCAATGATGGGCCATCGACGGTCAGCTAGATAGATTAGAATTTTCTATTTTTTATTTATTTTTTGCTTTGGGTAAATTTCATGTGGAGAGACTATTTAGTGAGACAGTCCTATTTGTTCAGTAGTAGGACCATCCACAAGTTTAATGACAAATGGAACCGTATCTTATATATTTAAGCATTTTTTTCTCTCTCCTAATCTACCTCGATTTTCCCATCAAAACTGTTTTAAGTAGGGACATTTTGGACTTTTTATTTAATGAAGCAATTATAATAATTTGTGAATCTCATTTCATCAACATAAATACATGAGCATATATATATATATATATATGTACACAAAATAAGTTCTGCCAACTAGGACTCCACTATTAGATTACAATTGAAAACTAAAATATCTACTGCTAGGATTGACATAGAATACAAGATTTACAAATAAATAAAATATGATAAAGAAGAATCTGGTCAATCCAAATAAGCCGACACCTCCTTGTGTATCTAATATTGTTGCATCCTTATCTTCATTTGGATTTCTTGGTTGAGCCGAAACCTTAGTGCCACCTTTGCATGATTTATTATTGGAGCATATATTATTCTTGACATCCCCTCAAGATAGAGGAACCGTTGGAGACACCTATCTTGAAGCGTAAAGGCAAGAAGTGCGTGCTTGACAACAGTTTGGTTAAGGCATCTGCTAATTGATCTGAGCTTGAAATTGGAAGAACACGCAAGGCACCTAACTGAACATGCTTGCTTACGAAATGAATATCAGTTTCGAGATGCTTCATTTTTGAGTGGAAGATTGGGTTGGCACAAAAATAAGTGGTGCCAACATTATCACAATAAATGGCTGGTGTTGTGATAGCAGTGTTGTTACTATCATCTGCCATTGAAAGCTGAGGAAAGAAAATGAGTTGATGAAATTATTGAAGTTGAGAAGTGATTGGAAAGAGAGAAGGCGTGATATTCCAGGTTCAGGGATTCGTGCGAGTAAGTGCTCTGATACCATATAATAATTTGTGAATCTCATTTCATCAACGTAAATACATGAGCATATAGATATGTACACAAAATAAGTTCTGCCAACTAGGACTCCACTATTAGATTACGATTGAAAACTGAAATATCTAGTGCTAGGATTTTGAATACAAGATTTACAAATAAATAAAATATGATAAAGAAGAATCTGGTCAATCCAAATCAGCCGACACCTCCTTGTGTACCTAATATTGTTGCATCCTTATCTTAATTTGGATTCCTTGGTTGAGCCGAAACCTTGGTGCCACCTTTGCATGATTTATTATTTGTGCATGTATTATTCTTGACAGTAATTTCTATGGTAAACTTCCCTTTTTTTTCGCCACTTTCATTTTGCAATTTTGGCCGTATTTCACATGACTCTCTCCTGCCATTTCTACACAATCTCAGCCAAATCGTATCCCTTATTCTCAATTCTCAAATCTCTACTCAATCCAAATTCTAATTCAGCGTACGCGTGTAAATCTGCTTCCTAAATCCCTCTCCGTTGTGCACCTTTGTCTACATGATTCAGAGTGGGTTCTGTGAGGTTCCAATTAAGGTTCAAAACCTACTTTTGATTCCATTTGTGGAAAGTATGTTCATTATTGTTGTGCACATCGTTTAGACATTTTCTTTGTAATCTATAATTATTTCTTTTATTTTTTTTATTTTTTGGAATTTGGTTTTAAAAGGGAAGAGATGATGAATAGAAAGAGCGCAGGCAAAGATTTCAAAAGAGATTGCAATTATGGCTAATGAAAGGTCGTTGAAGATGAAGAATAGACTGCTACTATGCCATTACTGGCTAATCTATAGTTGAATGAAAAAACGGTAAGACTTTTGAAATTTTATACATCAAGCCTCTTTGTTGAATATTCAATTATAGTATTTATTTTAGAACAGCTAAAAAACTTTTCAATTTTTTCGTGCACATTGTTGTGGCTGTTTGTTTGCAATGTGGAAGATTTCTCATCAACATAGGTTCTTTCCGGCAATTTTCTGTATAGAATAAAGTAAGATATCTTCTATGGGTTCTTTCTAGCAATTTTTTGTATAGAATAAAATAAGGCATCTTCTATGAGATTGAATATATATCCATCATCTTCTGGCAAGTGTAGATCTAATATTTCATATGGGAAAGAACTAATGCAGTTTCTTTGACCTATTGTGAATATCTTAAAAATGAGCCTTCTAAAGAGAAGCCTTTTAATTACCAACATCAACCTGAGTAATCTATTTGAGTTTTTGCATTTTCAAATTCCACAACCCTTCATTCTAAGCATCTGCAAGTTTTTACATTTTTTAGATACACATAAAATAATTAATGTTTTAAAGAATATTTATGTTATCAATGTTGTATGCTTATCATTATATAAAAATTGATGAGAATATCGTTTGCTTTTCGTGAGTAGTGCTCTGTGTGAATTCTAATGAGATTGAGTGCTTTTTGATTAATAATTTAAATCTACTCTAAAAAGTAGCATAAAACATTAGTTTTTTTATGAGAATTTCCTGATTAAGTGCTATGTGGAAATTCAAATTTTAAAAATTAGTTTTCAATAAAGCAGGTTGAATCTTTTTTTTTTTCCTCTCTGTTTAAGCATTACTGGATGTTGATTTATGGGATAGCAGAACCAGCAGCATTCATATATCCCAGTAAAAGCTGAAATTGAAGTGTTGAAGTTGAAGTAATCTAAAAGCAAATAATTATTATCTTTCCCTAGATTTACGAGTGGTTCGATTCTTATAAACCATTACAGTTTTTGAGAAATATCTTTAAATGTAAAATTTAACTGATACTAGATTTTGTTTCTCTTATTTTTTGTGGAGAATGCCGTATAGCCCTATGTCTTTGCTAAACCAATTTTCAAAACTCACGAAGACAGTGGAACAAATAATTGGAACGGAGAATCTTCGCTGCTCTGGCTAGATTAAGACAATTCATAGAGTTGGAGTAGGGGAAATACAGCAGAAGAGGGATCTATTCTTCTAGACTTGATAATGGTTCAATTCTTGAATTTGTAAGGGCCGGTTGATGGCTTAATGAGCACAAAATATGTTTAATAGAGAATTATGAGTTTTATCTATATTCCATAGGTGAAATATGCCTAAAAGACATCCTAAATGACTTCTATATCTAATTTAAAGTTCGATTGATAGATGTTTCATGCTTCCCTTTCTTGCAGCGCGCATTATTGAGATTAGTAAGAAGTGCATACTCAGAGTGGTCGGCAAAGGAATTTAAAAGTAATATTCATGAATGAGCTACATTTCTCCAAATGGTCAAATATTGCTACCAAATAGAGTTGTTAACAGCAATCAGACTGATTGTACATCATTTCAATTCTTGATTTTTATAATATATTTTTTTTATAGTGATCTTTTCAGTTATTCATGAATCTCTCTCTCTCTCTCTCTGTGCGCGCATATATATTATGCTTTATTTTCTATTTTGAATATATACACACACCTATATATATATATATATATATATATTGCTGTCAATGAAAAGATTACTCACAAAAAGTTTGCCTTTCAAGTAGAAGATTAATGCCCGTAGATATACATATATATATTAATTATTGTTTTGTGCTTTAATTTTATAGTCATTATGATATCATCCTATTATCTGAGCCTTTTCACTTCTCGTGTCGAGATAGATGGATGCTTCTTCCACATGTTCAAAGATATATAAGAAATCATGAGCACGAGAGACTTCATGGGCCCGCTGGCTGAATGTACAAGTTATATTTTTTGTTTGGTATAAAAATAAGACATGTCAATACATATCTTATTAGATGATTACAATAGTTAACCAATTTTGCAATATCAACAAATATTTATTAATAACAATGGCAAGGAACAAATCCAAAGGGAGAATGGTAAGTATTAATCTGTATTTTCTACTTATAACTTTCAGGTCAATTTTGGTAACTATTGCATCATCTGTTTTTTACATTTTTCGGCAACCCCGGGACACCCAACATGTGACATCCCAATTTTCTTTGTACTTCCATTTCACGTAATAGATTGAAAATATGAGGACCAAATTAAATATAAATGTAAGATTAAGGGTTAAAATTGAACAAGAATTAAAAAAATGAAAATGAAATGAAAATCAAGTCGGGTTCCAGAGAGTTCTTGAGACTTGTGCCATTTGAGATGCGCACACACACACACACACATATATATATATTATATACAAAGCAAACAAAAACAAAACAAGGAAGAAAGAAGAAAGCAAGAAGCCCAAAATCCCGAAGCAAGTCTGCCAACTTTCGAGGGAAAAAATTGACCAATGTTAGCAAGAAGGAGAAGGGGAATACACGGAACAAACAAGCAAGTGTTCTTGGTCTTTAACTTTTGGGATTTATATAAATTTAAGAACATAAGTTTGTTAGGGTTTATTGAGTTTTGATAAACATGCAATACTAGGTTTTCATTTTATTACTACACATTTTAACGGCATGGAATCGTGCTAGGATTATGAAATTTGAAGTTTAAGATGTTAGTATAGAAAGTTATAGTTGGTTAGTATAAAGATAAAATCTTATATGGAGGAATAGGTTGAAATTTTTATACATAAGTTGGTGTTATGATTCTATGAAATGGTATCATGGTAATTGAGAAAGTTGGTGAAGTTGAGAATAAATGCAAGTAATGAATGACTTAATATTTGGTAGCTAGTATGGAAATTTGTTAAAGGCTAAGAACTAGTATTTAAAGATGAAGAGTTAGTGTTTATGTTGGAGGAAATTTAAGATTTTAGTATGTGGTATCATTACAATTTCTAAGATGTAGTAAAGTCGAGAATAATTATATGAAAAGAGCAACTATATGTTTAATTGGAAAGTGAAGAAATCATAGGAAATTTAGTGCAATAGGGAATGTGTAATCCAAAAGATATTTCGTGTTGATAAACTTTGGTTAAGTAGAGAATTTTTACTAGTAAATTGAGTTAAAAAAAGTAATGAAAATTGGAAAAGAGAAGTAAAGAAATTGAGTTATGTGTCAAATAGGATGATTGATTATTGGTTATACAATCAATTTATGTTACAGGGGACACAGAAGAAATTGGAAGAGCTTATCAACCGAACTAGGTCATAAATATAGTCAGTGACTGGAAATTTTCTGTAAACTCTTGGAAATGAATTTTATTATGTTTTTATTTTATATGATGTTGCGGAACTGATGAGAAAAATGCTTTTATGGATTTCTTGAAAATTTTTCTTTCAATTGGAAAGTTTATAAAGTTGAAAATGTGATGTTTGAGAATTTTCAAAGATATGATTTACTTTTTCAAATGATAAATGATTGAAAATTTCCCCAAGTTGTATCCTATTTTATGAATATGCTGCCTACCGGCGAAGGTGCCTATGACTCAAGCTGATTAGATGAATGCTGCACCAGGCGAAGGGGCCTATTGTGCTAGTTATGGCTTAAGCTGGTTGTTGTACCGCCTAGGGCAAAGGGATCATATGGTACTATAGCCCAAGCTGATGTCTATGCATTTATGACTTAAAATTCCGATCTATGAGATGTTAGATACTCTTTGGGGTGGAATTGATGATGATACTTGCAATGAAATGATTTTCATGATGTTCCCTCGTGTTGAAATGATTCCATAAATGTTTGATGTTCCCCAGTGTTGAAATGATTCTATAAATGTTTTGATCCAAGATGGTTTCATTATGACTTGTTTGGATAAATATGGTAGTGAAAAAATGTATCCTATATTATAAAAGAGCCAACTCCGGTTACTGTTTTTTGGAAGTAACTTCCTATTTTACCCCTACTTCTCATTTCCCAATTTCCTATTTTGTCCCCGTCTGGATCTTCTTCTTTTCTTTTCCTCTTTTCCATTCCAAAAGCTCACCGTCTCCTACCTCATTACCGTCTAAAAATCAATGGGTTTTGTGGTCAATTTTGGTGTCAAACGTACAGGCCTTCCGTTCATGGGTTTTGTGGTTGTCATCGAGCCGTTCAAGAATCTTTCCCAGTACCATATTCCTTGCCGAGCTCTGTGTTTGTTCTTTTTCTTCTTAGTTCTGATTTCATGACTGGGGTTTTTATTGTGATATCTTATTTATTCTATCACTTTCGGAATTGTGCTCCGTTTTGCTATTTCTCCATTATCGGTGTCGGTGTACAGGTTTGTTTGTTGTGGTGATTGGTTTTTGCCTTTTTGATATGAAATATTGCCTTGTTTCTTTTGAATTGTGGTGTTCAAGTTTTTCTTTTTTGTAACTTTTAAGAGATCGGAAGAGCGTCGGCCTTTTTATTGGTAGGTGGTGTTCGATTTGGCCTAAATTTTTTATTTTCAGATTTTTTTGTTGTTCTCACCTGATTCTATATGTTTATTTATTTATTTATTTATTTTTGATTTTCGGATTTCCTCCTTCCTTTCTTACTATTAAATTCTTTCTTGTGATTGTTTCGACCTGCAATTTTGAAATTGTTATACAGATTTCCAATGATAGAGCAAAAGATAGGTGATATCTCCATTTCTATATCTGTATGCTCTTTTTAGCTAATTTTCATCAAGAATTTATGTACGTGTGCTCTTCCGATCTCAAATTTGTAAAATGGGTCTAGAGATTTGTTGTATGCCTGTGGAGTTTACTTTCTCTTTGTGGAGTTTCTCCTCTTTCTTTCTTATGTTAAATTTTGTAAAACTGAACTACATTTTGTTTGATTTTGATAAGTTTTCACTTTCATCATGTGCTTCTCTATTTGAAATGAAAGATGGGAAGGGGTGTGATAAACTCTTTGTTTGTCATATGCTGGAATTATAATTAAGGGATCAACTTTTTGATGATTGATATATCCATTTTTTGCACAGTATTTATCTGACCTAGGGTTGGCTTTTGTACTGAGGCAACTTAGGATAGCAATGCAATAACAAATGCCATTGAAATTTTATGATCGTATAAGCAAAATGAGATGTTTAAGTGTTCAATCATCAATGTGACTTCATCTCATTGCACTATCTGTGCATTTGTAATTGTTCTATAATTTTTGAAGATAATCCTATTGACATAGAGGATTGGGTTATATTGGAAGAACAAATGATTTTTTTTTTTGGGTTATATCTATGTGCCCCTATTACTTGTCACAGGATCTCTACAATGACATCTTATTTGTGCCTGACAATTATTAGATTTATCTGAAGAACAAAAAATCTTTGAATATGTAGTAGCATCATTCTTATATTTGATGAATCCGTTATCTTACTATGTGTAAATTCAATAACATACAGAAGTGCTTTCTTAGATTTTTCACCTTTTAAGATTCATGTTGAGTCATCTCAAATTCTTTTTAAATTTTTGACAAAACTTGTGTTATCAATGTTAAATAGTTACAACAGTTAACCTACATATAATGAATACGTAAATATGTGAAAAAGGGTACATTTGTGAAATCAAATGCCATATGCAAAATCTGTTATATGTTTGTTACTGTAAAGATTTTCTGTCTATTTTTTCAAGCGAAGCATTGTTTCATTCCTTGCTTGTGGTAGATAGAAATGCGTGTTTAGTGTGCTATTATGTTCCTTCGTACTTACCTCACCATTTCTTCATATTCATCACTCCTTAGTGCATCTTCTTTGAAGTCGTTTGCTTGATTTAGATTTGTTTCATAACAATAATATTTCCCACTATAGTAGAAATTATATAACAATCCTTACCTCACTTTCTATCAGGAGAAGATAGGAAGTCTGATCCATCTTTTCACACTTTGAAATGTAGTAGGCCTTTTGTTTCCCTTCTTCCTCTTTTGCTTCAGCAGTTGCAACACCAACAGAATTGCTGCATCAAATATGACCTTGAGAAGTACAAATGCTTCTTCGCGGATATCAATAAGCGTAGTTGCTGTTTTTCGAGTGATGTTTAGATCACAAGAAGCTCATAGCTAAAGGCCTAGGTTTAGTAAAACCCAATTCTTTGGATTCAATATATACAACTTCAATATTCTCCTCTCAAGCTTCAAAAGAGATGTTGCAGCCTTGTTTGGTAACATGAATAATATAGTGCTGATATAAAAGAAGAAAATGAAATATGTGTGACTATATCATGTATATAGCATTTGAGTGGCAATTTTATATCACGTATATAGCATTTGAGTGGCAGTTTTACTGGCTGGCATTGAGAGTTGATTGTATGCCTGAGTCTGCCAAACTTCTCCAAGGAAAAAAAAAAAAAAAAAAAAACACCGTTGGGTAGCAAGTGCTGCCCTAGAGTATTACATTTTCTTGAGAAATTAGAACTTCATAATTATGCCGTCTTCTTTAAGTTTTCATTGAAGCGTTAGATTATATATTTGAATTGTTCCTAAAGAAAAATCGTTTCTTTTCCTTTTTGGTATTGATCTTGGAGTTAACAATTTTTTACGATGCGGAGTTAGCGTCACGTGCAACGCACGTGCCGCCCCTAGTATTATTAAAAGTGTGAAAGTTTTCTCAACTTTCGACTCACTGGGCATTATTGCTCAAAAAATGTTTCTTAATTACTGGTGATAACTGAAGTTTGAGCAATTTTTGGGACCAGTTATGGAGATGAACCTTTTTACAAGATTAGCACGATCAAATAGAATGTGGCGTGAAATATATATTATGACGTACTTAGAAATATAATGAAGTATTTTGCATGCTTATGTAAATTAAGGAAAAGAGAATGAAACTTATATATTTTTGTATGCATGTCTTTATGTAAATGAAGTTATATTATGATATGTCTTCAATTGCACTTGGCGTGTTTTGGCTGTGAAAGTGTTTAATCGTTGTTTTTGAGTATGAGTTTGGAGATTGTCAAATATACAGGGTGGTTTATTCGTAAAATATAGGAAATGCTACCAAATTTTTCTAAGAAATTTTAAGAAGTTAACTAGCTTTAGCGGTAGATTCTAACTTATAGTTGCAATTTATAATCGGTGCACGTCACCCTTCAAGCAAGTTAGAGGTATTAGGAGTAGGGCGTGTCACAACACCCAACATAAAGTAGCTAAGATGTCTGCCCCAAAAGAAGATGAATGTGGGGAGGAGGAAGAAGACAGTGATAAGCAGGAAGCATGTGGAGCTTATGGTGGCAACTGTAGAGATGATGAATTCTGGATTCATTAGTCATAGCTTATGGTGACATCTATCAGATATGGTTCCATAGGAAGCGTGTGAAGATTTCACCTAGAAAAGCCAAGTATATTAACCAGTACAAGTGCCAAAGTTGCAATAGCAAGAGGGCTAAAGTTTAATCTTGCATATCGTAAACTTCAATCAAGATGGGAATACAACTAAAATTATGAAACTTTATGTTTAACGTATTAAGCTAAGAATATTTGAGTGGTGGCTCATGTTTAATTTAGCAAGTAGGGATCCACTGATATTCAACATAGTATTTTTCTTTGAATATATGCTTTTGAACTTGAGGAATCTTTATGGAAAGAATCTCAAATTGAATGGATGACTCAAAAAAAAAAGTCGATTAGAATAAAATGACGCATGAGAATAACAATAAATACGTTATTCGACTAATATCTGAAACGATTATTTACTGTGTTTCATAAATTTATTGAAATTTTATAATATTTTTGCACAACAAATTTGGTAAGTGATGCTCCCGTGCAGTACACGGGTGAAGATCTAGTTTAATGAAAATTACTCAATTGATTAATATGTCTTTGGATCTTTGGAAAAACACACGTCGCACAATTCATATTTGATCTCAAGTCATTTTTCTATTAATTTTAACTTATTTTAATTAATTTTTTTTTGAGAGAATTAACTTATTTAAATGTTTACCTAATTTAGGTAAATTAATGGATAGACATGTAAATAATAATGTATTAAATTATATTCTTCTCAAGTCTTGTATTTATCATCTTGTCCGTGGAATTACCTAATCATTTTAGGCATATTTCATCAAATATATTGGACGTAATAATTTCATAATATGAAGCAACTTAAATCAATTTCAAATTGAATTGGTGTGATATTTTCTTTTTTTGGCGTTCTTCATGTTATGATGCAAAAGATGATCTTGTTCAATATATTATTTCTCGTCTCTAGGCAATTTTTTTAACATAAATGTCATTTTAGAGTCTTAGCATATATTTAATAAAATAAATGCTTTAATTATAAAATCAAATGTATTCCTTGGAAAAAATCGTAAAATAAAATGTCAAACAATCAAACTATGTATTTGCCTTGAGAAGAATATAGCTTAATATAGCATTGATACATCCACCGGGGAATTAAGGTTTAGATTTGTGTGTTTTTGTAGGTTCTGTCTTTCCCCTTCCCTTTTTTGCTACCTAGATTTATTCATGTAATTAAATTAGAACTAGTATAACACTCATGCGATGCACATGTATATATTTTTATGATAAAATAAAAATATATTGGAACATAAGAAAAATACATAATAAGTAACATTGTCAACATAATTAATATTTGGTTAACTTCCCTTTATCATGTAATATCAATATCTTCAAATTAGAACTTGTCACTTTAGATACTGCAACATGCAACTGTTTAGAGTGAAGACTTGCTTTTTCAAGAGCAGTCCCACATGCAAAGATTGATTGGCACTTATTGATAGTCATATAATATATAGAATACAATTAAAACTTTCTCGAGTCATGCTCTTTAGTCATATAGGTAGACAAAGACTATGACAAATGGAGTTTAAAGTTACATTATTAACCTTACACAATTCAAAGGAGTTTCAAAAGTCATTTTAAGATAAATAAAGTAATTTAGACCTCTTTTCGTTATAGTTTTGTTCACTTGTGTGTTTAAATATATTAATTCTTTGCACATACGCCATTTACTATTAATAAATGTCATTTACTCAATGATTAAAAAAAATTATCACTCGTATTATGCTTTTCAGATACAATTTTAGAAAAGCATTCTACTAAAGCATAAAAGTCAGCTCATTAATATTTTCTACACTATCACTATCCTTTGTGTGTCAAAATCCTTCAACAGCTGCACTAATGAAAAATATGTACTTATTAAATTACCTATATCTCATTCATGACTTAATTTGCATAGATGAAAATTTTACTTGAAGTTCATCTCCAAGTGTGATTCCAATTCCATCTTCTTTGGGACGAAAAGAACCCCAAAACAACTTATTTGACTGCATTCTACCCTACATTTACAAAATAAATAAAGCAAAATTAATGAATTGTGTTGACTTCATCAGAAAATTTACAAAATGCCACATTCAATAGAACAGTTTTGATGAACTAATAAAAAGTGTCAAACAAAATTACCAAACCAAAAATTGCTTATCTCAGCCTCAGATCCATAGTGCAATTACTTCATTTCACATTTTGCTCTAATCCAAAGTGCCATTAACAGAATTCTTTGATACTTAAGTTAGTTGTGTTTCCTGCATACAGTAGGATTGAACTCAAATCTTTTTTTTACATTTTGTTCATGTCTCAACTAGTTAAACTATAGTAACACAAAATATAAAGAAAAATTAAATTTTTTCCCCAATTACTCAATTGGTAATTCCATAAATGACACTACTAGAAAATAGGGCATCACTGAAGGAATTTTTCCAACAAATGCAAATCCGTCGAAAATTTCCGAAGGAAAAGTTGGAATGCTGGAGATTTCCAACGGAAACAAAGTCTGTCAAAAATTTCCAGTGGAAATGTACCGTCGGAAATTTCCTATGGCATCCACTAGGTTCCAACGGGCAAAATATGTCATCGAAAAGTTCCGACAAAAACGGAAACTGTCGGAAATTTCCGATGGCCTAGTGGGGGCCGTTGGAAAGTTCTGACGGAAATGTAAATTCTTAAAACAAAATGAATACTGTCAGAAGTTTCCTACGGAAAGTATTCATTTCCGTTGCAAATATCCTTAAAAATATATTTTAATTCTCCCTTATAAATTTTTTCTTTCTTTATTATACTAAATATTGTTAATTAAAAATTTTTTTCAATAAGTTCGACATAAGTTTTATTTTTTAATTACGATAATAATTCATCAAATTACTTTATTAATATTGTTAGAAATAAAGCGGGAAAACACGCAGATCATGAATCAAACACAGAAGCAGAAACTAAGAAAAACAGAAAGAACACTAAGTACTTATTTCAGTCCCTAAGGACCCAGGAAAGATTCACAATTCCAAGATTAGTTGGAACCGCTACTCCTTATTGTTGAGACTCAACCAGTAGGTTTTTTCGGTCTCCCAAAACACTAGAACCAGAATCGTATTGAATAGAACAGGCAGTCACAAAGACAGACCCAAAAGCATAAAGCACAAGCGATCCTCACTACAGTAACACTCTCCCACTTAGACCCAAAACTCCACCTAAAAGGAGAAATGATTGAAACCCTAACTTAGTCTTACCACAGAGATTACACAAAAGGAACAATGAAGATAATACACAGATTCAAGAAAAGCCCTAGACGTGCACACAAAAGAGGCTAACCCTAAAATGAGACTCTTGCAACTTAAATACCCCAGATGAAGGGCACGGATTAATCTTGATACATGAACGGCTGGGATCAAACCTTTTGAACTGGACGAGGATCCGTGAGATTTCTAATGGGCTGGAAGCTGGGCTACTAATGAGGCCGGGCCTGAGCACCAATTGGGTCACAAATATAACTTTTCTCCACCTGAGCCAATTGGGGTTCTAGTCATTAGATGAAACCTTCACAACCAGAGGTTTCATTGCCTCTTTATTGCACTTGCACACAAACAGAACAAGTTAATACAGGAAAAGGAAAAACACACAAAGTAATTCTAGAAGAAACAAAAAGAAAAATTTAAAGAATTTTACTCTTAACCTGAGTCAATGTTTATTAACACTAAACACGACGCTCTTCCGATCTCTTACTCAAGGGCAGAGATTTAGTGCCCATATTAGCAGGATTGAGCTGTGAAGGGATCTTATCTAGCTGAAATGTTCCATTTGAAGCCAAATCTCTGATAAAGTGGAGTCTGACATCAATATGTTTAGTCCTATCATAGAAGACAGGATTCTTACACAACTATATAGCAGATTGACTGTCAGAAAACACAGTTAACTCTTCTTGTGGAAACTGAAATTCCCCAAGTAAACCTTTAAGCCAGAGAGCCTCTTTCATAGCTTCAATTATAGCTATATATCAGACAAAGTAACAACATGTTGAAGCTGAGACTTCTAACTAACACAGCCTCCACAAAGAGTAAACACATAAGAAGTAACGGATTTTCTATTATCTTTGTCACTGGCATAGTTGGTATCTACAAACCCTTTTAAAACTACCCCTTCAGGGTACTTTTTGTATACCAAACCAACATCAACAGTGCTTTTCAAATATCTCAACAACCACTTAAGTGCTTCCCAATGTGCAACACCAGGATTAGACATGTATCTACTCAGTGTACCAGCAGAATAGGCAATATCAGGTCTAGTACACACCATGAGTTACATAACAGACCCTATAGCACTAGAAAAAGCACATTTTTCATATACTCAATATCTTCAACAGATATAGGACATTGGCTTTTACTCAAAGCAAAATGTGCTACTAAAGGTACTGTAACATGTTTGGCATCTAACATAGAAAATCTTTTAAGCACTTTCTGGATATAGGTGGTTTGATTTAAAACAAGCATAGATTTCTGCCTATTTCTAAAAATATTCTTTCCCAGGATTTTCTTTGCATGCCATAAAGAGATCTTTTTAACATGCAGACATAATCAGGATTGTTACAATCAATAAAACCCGGGGGTTGGGACATTAAGATTTTTTCATTCAAATCACCATGTAAAAAAGCAATTTTCACATCTAACTATTCCATTTCCCAATTAAAATGAGCAACAAGTGAAAACATGATTCTCAAAGTGACATATTTCACAATAGAAGAAAAAATTTCATTACAATCGATCCCATGCTTTTGAGTGAACCCTTTTGCAACTAATCTATCTTTAAACTACACAGTATGAGGGTTATCACCTTCCTTAACCTTATATATCCATCTACAATCTACGACAGACTTATCAACGGGTTTAGGGACAAGCATCCAAGTTTTATTTTTCTATAGAGAGGTTATTTCATCATTCATTGCTATCTACCAGGACTTAGCATGATTACCAGACACTTCTTCATTAAATGTATTTGGTTCACACTCAGACAACTCTTCAAATACATTACAACATAAAACAGCATAATCAAAATCATTTAATCTAGCAGATGGCTTAGAAACTCTTTTCCCTCTATCTTTAACTAACGTATAACCAGACAAAGAGGAAGGAGTTTCATATTGTTCATTTTGTCCCTGATAATTATCAAAAGCATGTTGTTCTTCCTGATTTTCAGAACTATCAGGTGGAATCTCCACTTCACTAGGTGTGTTCTGATCATTATTTGTGTCAAAACTGGTAAAGATATCATCTTTTGACAACTCTGGTCCCTTAGGACCAGAACCTGCATAAGCTTGGTCAAATAAACCGGGAAAATCAGATTCATGAAAAATTACATCTCTACTAGTAACAATCTCAATCCCAGGATAATTTCTCACCCATAGCCTGTACCCTTTCACACATTCAGAATATCCCAAACATACACATTTTTGAGACCTAGACCCCAGTTTATCACCTTTATTGTAAGCAAAAGCTGCACAGCCAAAAACTTTCAAATAAGAATAGTTTGGGGATTTGTTAGTCCATAACCCTTTAGGAGTTTGACCATCTAAGGCAGAAGAAGGAGATCTATTTATAAGAAAACAGGCTGTCATTAGAGCTTCACCCCAAAATGATGTAGACAAACAAGCAGGCTTTAGCATACACCTAACTCTCTGTGGAAGAGTTCTATTCATCCTCTCAGCAACTCCATTTTGCTAAGGGGTGTGAGGAACTGTTTCGTGTCTCTTAATCCCATTTATTTTGCAAAAATCATCAAATGGTTTATTACAAAATTCTAGACCATTATCTGTTCTTAAGCACTTTATTTTATTTTCAAATTGATTTTTAACCAGAATTTTCCACTCTTTAAACTTCTGAAAGGTGTCTGATTTATTTTTAAGTAAGAAAACCCAAACTTTTCTTGAATAGTCATCAATTATAGAAAGCAAATATGTGCTTCCCCCAAAGGTTGAAGTACTAGCAGGACCCACAAGTCACTGTGGACGTACTCCAAAATAGAAGAAGCCCTTTGACCACTTTTTGAAAACTTTCCGCTATGTTGTTTTCCAAAAATACAGTCCTCAAAAAATGACAAGTTTGAAATTTTATCTTTTCCAAAATAACCACTTTTACACAAAATGTACAGCCCTTTAGAACATATATACACAAGTCTCCTATGCCACAAAATAGTCATATCTAACTTTTTCAATTCAGAAAAAGCAGAGGAATCTACCACAGATTCAGCTTTATAGACATATAGTCTATTCAACCTTGAAGTAGTAAAGACAAGTTTGTTTTTCCACATAACCTCCATACGATCCCCCCGCTATCCCTTGAAACCCTCAATTTCAAGATCAGGAATAGACAGCAAATTTTTATCCAAGTCAGGTACATGTTTCACATTTTAAAAAGTATATACAAAACGAGAATCAAATTTCAAGCAGATATCACCTATCCCAGCCATTTTAGAAATAATCTTGTTAGCCATAGCAACCATTCCATTATCAACTTTGGAATACGTATTAAACAGGAATTTATTTGGAGTCATATGGTAGGCATACCCAGAATCAAGTAACCATTTGTCACATTTAGACAGATTTGACAGTTGACTCACCACATATTCATCATGAATAGCCACATAAACATCACAAACATCACTACCATTATGAGTAGCTAAGTGACCCTGATCAGGTTGTTTGCCAAGTTGAGCAAGAAACTAGACAGCTTATTGCACTTCTTAATATAATGTCCAGTTTCACCACAACCATAACACTTTTTGTTTTTAGACTTATCTTTATTGTCCTTGTTATTTTTACCCTTCCACTTTTTTCCTTTTTTTTATTTTGCTGAAAATTCCCACTAGTTTTACCACTATCAGACTTCTGATAGTTCTTATAATATGACTTCCCTTTTACCATTAACCCCTCTTGAACCTTACATTCTCTTTCAGTTCTCAACTCAAGATCCTTAGATTTTAGTGCATTAATGATCATATCAAGGTCATGAGTTTCCCTATCATATTTAATACCATATTTAACATCTTTATAGACCTTAGGAATAGCATTCAAGAGAACAACAGATTTATAGGAATCAATAGTAGTGTCCCCATGTTCTTGATGTCAAGAAGCAATTTGTTAAACATATCAAGATTCTCATAAAGTTCTTTTGAAGGATCAATTTTAAAACAAAAAAATCTTTCAAGTAAAAACATTTTATTAGGCAAAGACTTTTCAAGGTAAAGTTCCTCTAACTTTTTCCACAGAAATTCAACACTTTTAAATTCACCGACATTTCTCAACACAGAGTCAGACAAACACAGTAAAATAGACGCATAGGCTAAGTCATCCATTTCTTTAATTTGAGCGGGGGTCATAGTAGCATCAAAGGATTTATCTAAAGCCTTATTAACAACTTTCTGTTCAACAAGAATACTTTTCATTTTCTGTTTCCAAATCAAAAAATCTCCTTTCCATCAAAAGGAGGAAGATGATGAGAGCTAGAAATGTCGAAAGAAATATGGATAAAAGCACACAACCCCAAAAAAAGGAAAGCAAAATAACTAGAAGTTACTGTAAATAGAAGTCGGAACTATATATATATATATATAAACAATCAACCCGATGATACCAGTAAAACACAATTAATAGTTCCACGCAGGAACAAAACTATGTAAGGAAAAAAGTGGCCAACCCAAGAAGTTCCCGGATTCCATGAGATTCGAAGATGCCTTAGAGAGGGGCAGGTGTAGTAACAGTGTGGTGGAAATAAAGCAGTGATGCAAGAACAAACTGGACAATGTGCAGTAAACCAATATACTGAAATAGAGTTCTTTGAGGATTCACAACAGACAGGGTCCCGAAACAATAGCCAAGTATCATGAGTTAGTTGTTAGGAATTTACAAGCTCAATTCATACAATCAATGATCAGAACAGTCACAGAAACCCTAACTCACGTGATATCTAATCCAGGACTAAAACGTGCTAGAAACCCTAAATCCAATAACCAGAAACCAAAATCCTTATGAACAAGGGCGAGTATTTACTTATCACCAATGTTAGACTCACATAGCTGGACTTACCCAACCACCTTCAACATGCTCTGATACCACATGTTAGGAATACTGCGGCCAAACACACAGATCATGAGTCAAACATAGAAGTAGAAACTAAGAAAAACAAAAAGAATACCAAGTACTTATTTAGGTCCTAAAGCACCCCGAAAAGGTTCATGATTCCAAGATTAGTTAGAACCCCGACTTTTCACTGTTGAGACTCAAACAGTAGGTTGATTCAGTCTCCCAAAACACTAGAACCAGAATCGTGTTGAATTGAATAAACAATCACAAAGACAGACCCAAAAGCATAAAGCACAAGTGATCCTCACTACAATAACACTCTCCCACTTAGACCCAAAACTCCACCTAAAAGGAGAAATGATCGAAACCCTAACTCAGTCTCACAGCAGAGATTACACGAAAGGAACAAGAGAGAGAATACATAGATTCAAGAGAAACCCTAGACGTGTACACAAAATAGGCTAACCCTAAAATGAGATTCTTACAGCTTAAATACCCCACATGAAGGGCAAGGATTAATCTTGATACATGAACGGCTGGGATCAAACCTTTTGACCCGGATAAGGATCCACGAGATTTTTAATGGGCCGTAAGATGGGTTGCTAATGAGGCGGGGCCCTGAGCACTAATTGGGTCACAAATATAACAAATATGTTTTAATATGTGGAATGTTCTATAATAAATACATTAATATTTAGACTGCAAAAATTATATAGGAGATATGTTAACTTTTTTTTTTTGCAAACTAAAGGAAAAGTTAACTGATATATAGCAAGAAAAATTTTGTTCTAAATTTAAAAACATTACAAAAAATTTAAAGTGTTATTAACAATTAACAACCCTTAGATATGAAATAGAAAATGATTTATGTTTTTGTATCTATAATCAAAAGTACAAACTAAAGATAGAAAAAAAAAGAAAAAAGAAAATCAACAACAAACACGAACAATCTCCACAAAGGACACCAATTGGCATGGAAATAAATGTCAAATAAGGAATCTCAATACGCATAACAATCATTGTAGTTATGAAATTCGAAAGGTATTGAGTAGTTAGGTGTCATCCTCTACCTATTGCTGGATATAAGTGCGGCGTGTACACACATATATAATCATTTCCTTCTACTCCGTTCGCATGTATGACTCGGACACTTGATTTATCTTCCATGCACTCGAATAATGTTCAGCA
Source organism: Nyctanthes arbor-tristis (assembly GCA_963692815.1). NCBI lineage: Eukaryota > Viridiplantae > Streptophyta > Magnoliopsida > Lamiales > Oleaceae > Nyctanthes > Nyctanthes arbor-tristis. Next base: position 11,356 of record CAVNYN010213727.1, on the reverse strand, counting down.
ATTCATTTGTCAAAGAAAAATAACATGAAATAAATTTTAATGCTAATGTGGTTTTACCCAATGAGAAAAATATAAAACAAAGAAACCTTTAATTTTTCATCGGTTATTTTGTAGTTAATGTTTAAAACAATGGTTGTAAATAAAGTTTTTATTAATTTTATTGGTTTAAAAAATTCACATAAATCACATTCTTACTAATAGAATTAAATAAATTTTAGTAAACCATCTTTTATTATTTTTAGTTTTAATTAACAATGAATATATAATGTAGAAAAATAGGGGAAAATAGTATATTAATGACATACTCAAATAAATTTAGAGCATAAATGATAGCTCTCTGATCATATCTTTTATATATATTTATATATATAAACATATATTATATTATATTATATTATATCATATCATATCTTATATTATTATATATATTAAAGTATGATAGTGGTCATATGCAAGTTTTATTGCCAAAACCATTATCCTACTTTTATAGATGCTTCTTTTATTGTTTATTTTATTTTATAATCTATATATTAATAATAAAAGAAGTTTGTCTGATATTTTTTCCCTCCAATAGTCTGGTTTTATAAGAATTCTAACGAAATTTGTGAAATTATATTTTTTTATTTTTTCTGAATTATCTTTTTTACTGCATCTTCCTTATCTTTTCATTTTCGAAATTTATACTGATCCAGTCCATTTCTAATCTCTATAGTTATGTTTATGTTCAATTCATATTTCCTTAATTTCTCCTCTTTGTGTCTCATCCTTGAATCGTCATCCAATTATGGCTTCAATTTGAAACTCGAATATTCTAATATTTCTCTTCCTTTATCTTTTATTGTTGATTTGAATTAATTTTCTTTTTATTTCATTAATTCCTTTTCATGATTTCTACTCTTCGATTTTCGATGTAAGACTTTTTTTTTCTTAATTCTTTGTGCATCTTTAGTTTTTTTATTTGAATTAATTTTTTTAGAATATTTGAACTAATTTTTTTTTATATTTTCTTAATTAGTCATTTTCTTGGTTTTTAATTTTAGGTTTCTAATTGAAGATTTCAATTGGGTGTCATGTTGTGTTTGAGCTTGAATTGCATTTTTAATTTGGATTATCGTTCTACCACTTGTGTCTTGGGGAAATTTTTTTTAGATATTTGACTTTATTTTATTTTTTACCATCCCGCTGCCCACACTTGATTATTTTATTACTGTGAATAAAAAAATATCTCTCTCCCACCACACACATATATACTACTCTTGCTGTAAATATTATAATAAACATTTAAAAATTTTTTTAGCATACTTCAACAATTCAGGATTAATTCTTTTCAAAAAAAAAAAATCTCAAATTAACCTACATTACACATTTTAAATTTATAAAAGCGAAATTTGACTGATTATGGTTTGATTGGTTTTTTTTTTAAAGGTATAGTTACATAAATTATATATTGCTACTGTTGTTTTCATTGAAATTAATTAATCATATTTATATTATATTTTGTGGAAGTTTAATGGAAAATTATTGTTTTTGTGGAAATTAATTAATCATACTTATATTACATTTTATGACAAATAAATAGAAAACTGACTGCTAATTCTACATTATCTTCTTTTCCTTTTTTTTTTAAAAAAGTATAGTTATTTTAATATTTATTTTTAAATTATAAATAGTTAGAAATACAATAAGAATAAACTTTCTTCCTTCAATAAAAAAAATTCTAAGTTTAATATTATACTGGGAAAATGATTAGGACGTCATCTTTCTTTTTTCTCTATTTTTTTTAATTTATGTTGTTATGCTGTGCAACGCACAGGGTGAAAAATCTAGTTATATATTAAAGTAGGATAGTGATTTTATACAAATTTTCTCGCCAAAACCGCTATCCACTTTTATATGCTTTTTTATTTTTTATTTTATTTTATAATAATATATAAAAAATTATATATATTTTTCATTATATAATATGCTATTTATTATCTATTAATGTTTGTTATACATATTCTATTTGTTTTTATGCTATCTTCAAAGATTTAATATTTCTTCAAAATTCTAGCAGCTAATAGACAAGTTTCAAGTATTGAGTTATTGAGACTTCTTTTTATTTCGATTAAGTGCCTACTCGTAAGATTGATGATATAATAATAAAGTAAAATTAAATCAATTTCAAAATGTTTATTTTAATTCAATACGATAAACAACACGTCATAAAATCTCGGGTAATATGTTTAGTACATTACTAAATTTAATTTTTTTTATGGGAACCTACATATTGGTAAAAATTCAAGTTGAGGGGACATGATAGTAATAATATTTGATGATAATGATTTAGAATAAAAATAAAAAATTCTTTTAATTCTTTTTGGAATGGAAAACGAATAAAAATTAATGTCATGGGAAAATGGTTAAGAGTAATGCTACACTTCCAGGTTAGTTTACCATATAGGTCACCGGTTTACAATTTTAACCCTGAAATATCATTACTCAAATTATTAAAATTTCTTAATTGACAATTTTACCCCTCATATTAATACACAGCCGGTGAACCAACCTGGAGGTTTATCATTACTCAATGGTTAATCATATAGAATTTATCATTTGTTGTAATATTACTTCCCCTATGTCTTTTGTAATAGAAGACTGTGTACTTTAAATTTTTTATAGTAGATTTAGTGAATAGTGATGAAGAAATGCGAAAAATAATTTTTTCAAAAATATATGATAGAGAATAAATATGGAAAATAATTCATTCTAATAAATGAATATCATCCGCACGCTATTGACTAAGAATGTAAGTGTAGGGTAATTCTGGAGTTGTATAAATTTTGTATCATCTTTTTTCCATGGTTTTTTAGTTTCTATACTCAATATGAAATTAATTTTGTAAAAATTCCCCATTCTCATTTTTATTACTTAAGAATATTGTTCTAAAAATGACAATTTAATTAATTATGTGTTTCAAGTGAATATATTGTTTGTTTCAATTTCGTTCTATTTATGTATATTAGTAACATATGTATATGAGCAAGTAATATGCAATAAAATTATAATTATTTAGTTTTTCAAATTACTACGCATTTTTTTACTAAATATTCTATTCCATCTAATGCACGGGCATAAAACTAGTTCAATATAATAAAGTTTAATGAAATAATAAATAATATATAAGTACAATACTTGAAAAGGAAAACTCATCATTTTTAAATTAACAAAAGATCGGAAGAGCACACGTTATATATATATATATATACACACACATATATTTGTAGGCAACACATTAACAAGAATATAGAATAGCCCGGTGGTTGGGAATTTACTCTCCAACCCCCAGGTCCAAGCATCGAGTTCCCAATTTGCATTATTGAAGAAAATTTATTCACGGGTCAGCTGGTTACACTCGCAGTCCCCAATTTGCGTTATTGAAGAAGATTTATTCACGGGTCGGCGGGTTACACTCGTGGGTTGGGCACGGGTTGCGGGTCAAATCCCTGGGTGCCCAAGTGGGCTTATAGGTTCAGGTGTGGGTCGGGTTGGACAAAATTTTTTTCCATTTATTATTTTTCTGATGTCCATCGGAAATTTCTGAAGGAGTGAGATCCATCGGTTCTAACAGACACTAGCTGCCGTCAGAAGTTTCCAACGGTAGATGCTGTTGGAACAATTTCTAATAGATTTCTCTTTCTGGGAAATTTTCGATAGATACAAAAATTTCCGTCGAAATATATTTTCGAGCAAGGTATCACCGACGGTTTTTCCGACGGTTTTTCCGACGGTGTTTTTCCGTCAATGAAGGTTGTTTCCAACGAATCTCTTAGTTTCACTGATGGAAAAGGCCGCCAGTGATGCCCTGTTTTCTAGTAGTGTGATCCCAACCAAATAATCTTTTGTCAACACAATATAGGCATCCATATGGAGAAACTAATCACAATTGCTAAAACAGCCTTCCTTACCACTTATAAGTTCACGCCAATTCTCTCTCCAACTTGCTAAAGATGTATCATCGAAAACTAAAGTTTCTTTCTAACAATGTATTATACTATGTGCCAAACAACCTCATCAAGTTTTCATTGTAAATAGAAAACATTAGATTCCGCGACACACAACAATTAAAGTCTCATGGTTAAAGAATACCTTATCTACATCAAGAAGTGGATGATGAAGACTCAAGAAGGATCGCAAGAGGCTCAATGTCAGCAGCCATGAATATTGCTCAGAAATACCTCCAGTAAGTGTCTCCATTGTTGCAATACATCCAGAAGAGAAGGGTCTTAAGCATAGTAGTATTAAATATTATTAACAACAAAAAAAAATAGTAAGAAAAAGTTTTAAACTAAAAGATGAATAGAAAAAGCTATGAACCTTCATTAGCACCCTTTTTAAGTTGTTCGTAGTTCGCAGCTTGTTGAACTGTGCTGAATTGTTTTTTTGGAGACGTCCAACTAGACAATTTTCCCTCTTTAGAAACCATGCTCATGGTGGGTGGCCCCATCAAGATTTTGTAAATTCCCTTGAGGAAATCGTGTCCCCCAAAGTTGATCTCTTAACCTTGATCTCAAGGGCTTTATGGTTTTTGGGATGATCCCTAGTATCAGTGGTTTAGCCAAAAAATATATTCAGTGTGGTCAAAGTTTCTTCTTGATGGGTTTTCATACTCCCAAGACTAGGATGAAATATTGATGACCAAAGCATCAAAAATTACGGGAGAAAAGCCAATGGTCCTTGTAGAAAGAGCCTCAAGCACCACTAGTCTCTAGGCGTTTGCTCTGTTTATCTCAAAGAAAAAACTAATTCATCTCTCCATCGATTCCTCGTACTTCTCAATAAAAGAACTCAAGGGTCATTTCAAGGGTTGAACTCACATCAACTAAAGGCGCACTTATTAAGGTCTCTAATGTCAATCAATAATGAGCACTGTTTTTTAGATCCCACGTCAATTGAGGACTCTAATGATTGATCTATACAGGAAGAATAATGTTATATAATATCAATGGTTCTCGGCACCATTCTAGGGGCAATTAATGTGGCATTAAATAATAAGTGGAAATGAATGCTTAAATAAAAGACTAATTTAATTTAACTTATTATTTAGTATCACCTTAATATGGTGCTAAGAACTAGAAGTGCTAAATAGGATAGATATAATGGCTTTAGTTGGACTTAATATAAAATGATGGACCTAGTGGCATTAATTGGGATTGGGCTTAAAGTTAAAATGAAATTGGGTTTCCTATGTGTTTGGGCTGGAGGTCCAATGTGGTCAAGCCCAAATTTTATTGGACCGTAGAGAAGTCCACTGGCCTAAGGCTGGTTTTCACCCATGCTTTGTATCGCTTGGGCGTCAAAAAGATAAGTCAACAAGCCATGCTTGGTATCACCTGGGCTTTGAAAAGACACGTTAACGAAGTGTGTCCAAGATTATTATTTTGATGATAGAAGGGTAAAAGTTGGTGTTAAGCCAAGTGCCGACAATGAATCGTTAAACACTACGTATTCAAATGAATGTTATCAAAGTTACAACACACCTTTAGGTGTAGATTTCTCTCTCTCTCTCTCTCTCTCTCTCTCTCTATATATATATATATATATATAATAGTATCACTAAAGTACTTTACATATTCTGGAAGTAAAATTAAAAGTGTAACAAAAATGGGCCGACTGGTTGAGTCCATATCTTAGCATTTATGTTTTAACACCATAAATTATCAATCTTTTCTGGCCATTACTGGTCATCACTTGCTATTGCTTTGCTATCTTCTGTGGGATAACACCAGAAAATTCAATCTAGGCCATCAGTAAATAAACATTTTCCGGCTTGATTATTTTTATGAATCAAAGAAAGTTGGAATTTTTCCCCCCTCCGAAGCAACAATGGCCAATAGTAGACTACAAAAGCCACAGCCCAGTTATATATTATATTTCGAAAACATCAAGAGATTACATACCACTATCACCGAGACTGCAATTGCAAAGAGGCAGGCAGAGACCCCAATTTGCTATAAGATGAGTATAGAAAAATAATTAAATTTGCACAAAGAGGAAAAAGAAAATAAACGATCAAGCATCAACACAACAAAAAGAATTCTTATAGATTCCTACGTCTTCGAAAAGAAGAAAGAGTTTGAAAGATTGAAATAATTGTACAAATATTAGAAGCCTTACCTTAAATTACTCAACTGTTTGTGGGTTTTTTTCTTCTTCAGACATATAGGTCGGGCCAGAGGCGTGCTTGCCTCTCATGAATCATGGAGACTTCGACTATTATGCTGATTTCTTAATAACTTGGTTAAATTCTCTTATTTTTCTTAGTTTCTTCTTGCTAGAAAATTAGGGATTTGGTGCTATTATTTAAATGTGGAATCCATAGGTTACTTTCTTTCTTAGCTCCCATGGAGCTTTCGCTTGAATTGGACCATGTATTTTTATCGCTTAAAATAAAGGACTAGGTGAGTTGGCACAAGGTGTTGGAATATCCCGCGGCAGAGTGAGGCGTCGTATAGTATATGGCTAAACCCATTTTATATATATATATATATATATATATAATTTTCCTTTTTTCTTTATCTTACAGGGTTAATAAAAAATTTGGGCTAATTTTTTTGGGTGGGGATGGGGGAGGCCCAATATTGCCCCCAATCTGCGCCGATGTTAATTATAAGCGGAATTTAGAGCAGTGTATCTATTTGGCGATGCACAGGATGGACAGGATAGAGGAGATGACATGTCATGCGTGGTGGTCAATAAAGAATATTGAGTTCACTCGTCGCGAAAAATTGATTATAATCATTGATTTATTGAGTCATTAAGAAGGGATAAATAGATTAAGGTTTTGGGTCATTACACTGAGTTGTTTCACGGAAAGAGGAAATTGGAAGAAATTTCGTTTCTGGAGGTTGGATTTGGAAAAATGGCCAAATTTCTTTACATATGCGCCCATAGAAAAATTTGAAAAATCTACGGACATAAATTCCCCTGAACTTTCTACAAATTTACAAAGTGACATTTATTGTTATCTAATTAATAAATCCTAATGCAATATAAAAAATTACCAAAATGTACCAGATAACTTCTTAGATCTACTGAAGAAACCTATTCATGAATTTTCACTATCGTCCATCTCATCCTCTCCATTGTCCTTGCATCGCCAACAACGTTCCATTCATACCCCCCGGCCCGGGGCAACAAACAAACCAAGCTAGTTACCATTGTTGTTCTTTTGTGCTTATGTAAAGTGTATTGCCCTTGGAATTGTATAGGCCTTTGCCTAATGGTATGGCTTATTTCCTTTTGTTTCAAGAATTGAATTGTTCCGGTACTTTTACTTGATTGCTATATAATTAAGTCATGTGATTCTTTTCAACTTTACGATATTGTCTTATTATTAGTTCTGTATATATCCAAATATGGAATTGTGCATTTCACAAATTTTATAATTCTCTATATGATCAAACGTAGAATTATACAACAAAATATCCGAGTTACACATTTCAAAAATGTAGAATTATGCATTTCAAAATATCGAGTTATACATTCTTAAAGAAGTCTACATCTTCAAAATTCAACAGTTATATATTCAAATATATGGAATTATACAATCACACATCGATTTATACATTTTACAAATTTTATAGTTCTCTATATGATCAAATTATACAGTCAAATTAATATCGAGTTATACCTTTCAAAAATTCAACAATTTTGTATATGATCAAATGTGGAATTATACAATCAAATATCAAATTATACATTTTCCAAAATTCTATCCTTTTGTATATAATCAAATGTGCGATTATACAATCACACATGGATTTATACATTTTACAAATTTTATAGTTCTCTATATGGTCAAACGTAGAATTACACAATCAAATATCAAATTATAGACTTTTGCATGTAATCAATTGTGGAATTATACACTAGCAACTTCTTCCCAATTAGGACAATATATGTATTATTTGGACAATAAGTATCAGAGGTTTAATCTTGAGATAAAATCTACAATTAGAATAGATCGACATTTTTGTCTATTAACAAATGTAGAATTCTACGATATTTAGTCGATATTTTAGACAGTAAATTTTTTTGTTCTCTTCAATATCCTTAAATGAAATTACAGCAATAAAAAACCCTTTTTCTTTTATTTAAAAAGGTATTTTCTTTTTCTTCTCACACTACGATCATAATTATCTTAATTTTATTTCTTTTTAATAATTGTGTTTTTAATTTCTTATTTAAGTAATTTCTTAGTACAATTTTTATTTACAATTATGATTTTGTATCTTTAACTTTTAAAGTTTATATATATATATATATATATTTCTAAAATTTCAAACTTTGATTTGTAATCTTAGTATCTCAGATTATTTAAGAAAATCGATCGAGAATAAAACCACTTGAGATAAAGAATGGAAAGTTTAAATGTAAAGTGAATGAAATTTGAGAAATCTTAGATAGAATGAGTTCTATTAGAGGAAGAAACGAAAATCTTGATAAAGAAATAGAGATACTTCTAGATAAAATGAAATCTGATTTTGGTGTTTGGGTTAAAAATTGGAAAATATACTTATAATAATAAGTTAAATAAAATATATCTATGAATAATATAAAATAAAATAAAAATTAAAAACCTATAATAAAATGAATGGCCAAGATTGCAAGATAAAGTGGATGATTGAGGTTACGTAACCCGATTTCGCAAGTGAAAATGGCATGAAACGTTAAAAATGAAACTATTATGTTTTTATGTATATATAGATGAAAATGAGTTTGCAAACGAGGGTAGTGTCGGTCGCACATTCAACATAGCGTTCGGACTCATGATTTAACTCAACTACCAATAGAAAATAACCGAATCATATGTGACGTAGTTGCATTCTATTTGTATAAATAAATAATATATTGACTTCTTTTAGTTGACTCTCTCAATAAGTTGACTCCGAATTGTCTAGCGCACAGTAATGGCTCAGATATTTCTTGGTAAGTAATATGTGATTTCTAAGTGTATTGATTCCCGATTTCGTTATCTTATAATTAGATTATATAATTACTTTAAAAGTAGTTTTGTCGAGTGAAGAGTTTGCATATTCAGTTAAACATTAAATTAAATACTCACAAATCGCCTGAATAAAAGTGTACGCAGTTGGTACTTTTCAATTATTATCTTCTCTATTCGCCGAACTCTCTTTATTTTGTTCTATTTATTTTAGGTAATACTTGTGTGATTTGATGGTATTTTACTTAGTTTCCTAAACCCACCCTTGATCAAGGGTTTGGGTTCATTCCCATGTAATTCTTTTATAATATTAAGACTAATATTATTTAATTATTTATTTGATTAAAAAAGAGTAATATTATTTATCTAGATTAGAGACCGGTCTCCAATTTATGTGGCATTACTATATTGGAGATGTGTAGAGATGCATAAATATATGTGAATATCGATTTATTCAACGGTCAATAAGGAAATGAAAATAAACAGCATACTCTTTATTTTAGTATATTCTCACCATACTCTTGGAATCTATTAAACCACAATGGACAATTTTGACCTACATCCACGAGGTACAAGTAATTAATCTTTCTCATCTTACAAGGCTGGAATATTAATTCTTCCTTAGCAAGAAAAAGATTCAGGTATTTATAGGAGTACCTAGCCAATCCAAAAGCTATTAAAAATAAAGAGTTGCGGTGCTTATAGACACCCAATTTTCTCGCCCTTTTTACGCGGTGTCTATAGCTACCGCAATCTTGCGGGAAATTGTAGCTTATCCCCAATTTTCCTTATATGTTATTTATTTTCTTATTTTAGACGCTTGCAAATTAGGGACTCAGTTTTCCTTATATGTTATTTTTTTTTAGTCGCCTATTTTCGTTGTTTCCTATTTTAGACGCCCACAAATTGGGGGATTCCGTTTGTGCACCTTCAAATCTTCTCTCCTTATCCACTCCAGGTCCTTTCGTTCTTTCCAATTATATTTTGCATATTCAAATCCGTGTACAGATTAACGCTTCCTTGATTATTACGTTGATAATATGTCTTAGTGTGGTTTAGTTTTCTCTACTTTATTGCAGACGTGATAGTAATAATTTTTGCCTCTATTGTATCACAAATTTTTTGAATCTCATTGTACCACAATTTTAGTTTCTCATTTTCTTATATTTGTTTGTTTTAAAATTATGTTTGATTTTTAGGCATATTTCATTACAATACCCATAAATAAATAAATCATTGGTGCTCAATCTAATTTTTATTTTGACAACAATGAATATATTTTTGATTTTCTCTTTTTGGTATGTTTGAAATTATCTTTTAGTTTATAGATATATATTTATTTTTTAAATGTAACTCAATATTCATAATTCAAAAGAGAACTCATCCAGCTTAATTAGATGGATTTTTTTTAATTTCTCATGCTTTAACTTTACATATTGTGGAAGTAAAATTAAAAGTGTAACAAAAATGGGCCGACTGGTTGAGTGCAGATCTTAGCATTTATGTTTTAACACCATAAATTATCAATCTTTTCTGGCCATTACCGGTCATCACATGCTATTGCTTTGCTATCTTCTGTGGGATAACCCCATAAAATTCAATCTAGGCCATTAGTAACTTTGTTAAATTTCTCTTATTTTTCTTAGTTTCTCCTTGCTAGAAAATTAGGGAATTGGTGCTATTATTTAAATGCGGAATCCGTAGGTTACTTTCTTTCTTAGCTCCCATGGAGCTTTCGCTTGAATTGGACCATGTATTTTTATCACTTAAAATAAAGGACTAGGTGAGTTGGCACAAGGTGTAGGAATATCCTGGGGCCGAGTGAGGGGTCGTATAGTATATGGCTAAACCCATTATATATATATAATTTTCTTTTTTTCTTTATCTTACAACGTTAATAAAAAATTTGGGCTAATTTTTTTGGTTGGGGATGGGGGAGGCCCAATATTGCCCCCAGTCTGCGCCGATGTTAATTATAAGTAGAATTTAGAGCAGTGTATCTATTTGGCGATGCACAGGATGGACAGGATATGAGGAGATGACATGTCATGCGTGGTGGTCAATAAAGAATATTGAGTTCACTCGTCGCGAAAAATTGATTATAATCATTGATTTATTGAGTCATTAAGAAGGGATAAATAGATTAAGGTTTTGGGTCATTACACTGAGTTGTTTCACGGAAAGAGGAAATTGGAAGAAATTTCGTTTCTGGAGGTTGGATTTGGAAAAATGGCCAAATTTCTTTACATATGCGCCCATAGAAAAATTTGAAAAATCTACGGACATAAATTCCCCTGAACTTTCTACAAATTTACAAAGTGACATTTATTGTTATCTAATTAATAAATCCTAATGCAATATAAAAAATTA